>CM059316.1:1180000-1247500 GCA_030340665.1 Neosalanx taihuensis | reverse complement strand
CTGCCTGTCTGTCTGCCTGCCTGTCTGTCCTGTTCTGAGTTATAAAGATCTGTGGCGTGTTTCCACAGAAACCCTGGCCCCGTTCCAGAGCAGGGGAAATCCTTAGCTATATCTAGCACCCTGCACCACCCTGCACCACCCTGCACCACCCTGGAACACCCTGGAACATCGTGGAACACCGTGGAACACCGTGGAACACAGTGGAACCAGCCGACCCGAAGTGCATTGTTTTCTTAATGACGATTCATTCTGGAATGTTGCTACTGTGAAGTTCAGAGGGAGCTCAGTATACGACCATCCAGCTACGTGTGTATGTGTGTGTGTGTGTGTGTGTGTGTGTAGGGTCAGGACAGGGAGGGGGAGCTAGGATTACCCTACTTTAAGTAGCTGTGGAACAGCATAAGCTGGCTGCACACACATGCATACAAACACACACAGACACACACGTGCAGGTACATAATGTACACTCACACGTGCAAACACACACAGGCACGCACACATCTGAGTGTGTAAACACACAGTTACCTGCACAGGTTTGATTATAGCCTGGAGCGGTAACCATGGACACCCAGTAATCTAAGAGGTGAGACACTGAGCCTCTCTCACCAGGGTGTGTGTGTGTGTGTGTGTGTGTGTGTGTGTGTGTGTGTGTGTGTGTGTGTGTGTGTGTGTGTGACAGCGTGGGCAGCTCCTCTGAGGACACAGTGTGACCACAAAACCGTCTTCCTGATTGGTCACAATCCTAACCGTAATGACTCTGAATAGCTGAGTCACAATCCCTATCCCACAATCAAAACAGTTCTAATTCCAATTCCTGATTCTGATTCCAGTATGCAGTCTCTCTAAGTGGAGAGGGTCTGTCAGACAGGACTGCAGTCTCTCTTAGTGGAGAGGGTCTGTCAGACAGGACTGCAGTCTCTCTTAGTGGAGAGGGTCTGTCAGACAGGACTGCAGTCTCTCTTAGTGGAGAGGGTCTGTCAGACATGACTGCAGTCTCTCTTAGTGGAGAGGGTCTGTCAGACAGGACTGCAGTCTCTCTTAGTGGAGAGGGTCTGTCAGACAGGACTGCAGTCTCTCTTAGTGGAGAGGGTCTGTCAGACAGGACTGCAGTCTCTCTTAGTGGAGAGGGTCTGTCAGACAGGACTGCAGTCTCTCTTAGTGGAGAGGGTCTGTCAGACAGGACTGCAGTCTCTCTTAGTGGAGAGGGTCTGTCAGACAGGACTGCAGTCTCTCTTAGTGGAGAGGGTCTGTCAGACAGGACTGCAGTCTCTCTTAGTGGAGAGGGTCTGTCAGACAGGACTGCAGTCTCTCTTAGTGGAGAGGGTCTGTCAGACAGGACTGCAGTCTCTCTTAGTGGAGAGGGTCTGTCAGACAGGACTGCAGTCTCTCTTAGTGGAGAGGGTCTGTCAGACAGGACTGCAGTCTCTCTTAGTGGAGAGGGTCTGTCAGACAGGACTGCAGTCTCTCTTAGTGGAGAGAGTCTGTCAGACAGGACTGCAGTCTCTCTTAGTGGAGAGGGTCTGTCAGACAGGACTGCAGTCTCTCTTAGTGGAGAGGGTCTGTCAGACAGGACTGCAGTCTCTCTTAGTGGAGAGGGTCTGTCAGACAGGACTGCAGTCTCTCTTAGTGGAGAGGGTCTGTCAGACAGGACTGCAGTCTCTCTTAGTGGAGAGGGTCTGTCAGACAGGACTGCAGTCTCTCTTAGTGGAGAGAGTCTGTCAGACAGGACTGCAGTCTCTCTTAGTGGAGAGGGTCTGTCAGACAGGACTGCAGTCTCTCTTAGTGGAGAGGGTCTGTCAGACAGGACTGCAGTCTCTCTTAGTGGAGAGGGTCTGTCAGACAGGACTGCAGTCTCTCTTAGTGGAGAGGGTCTGTCAGACAGGACTGCAGTCTCTCTTAGTGGAGAGAGTCTGTCAGACAGGACTGCAGTCTCTCTTAGTGGAGAGAGTCTGTCAGACAGGACTGCAGTCTCTCTTAGTGGAGAGGGTCTGTCAGACAGGACTGCAGTCTCTCTTAGTGGAGAGAGTCTGTCAGACCAGAAGCTTCATGTTGCTGAGATCTTGCATCAGAACCACACATCAACATGCAGTGGATACGCGTCTGAGATTTAAACGTCTGTACATTTGATTCCTTCATCGGAAACATTTGTAATCCTTCAGTAACGTGTGAATAACAGACCCAGATTCTGAGGTGTAATCATGTTCTCCACGCTGGAACCACCTCAATGCCTTTAACCGTCAAGAGGAACAAACAAGCACATTTTGAGCAGCTTAAAAACAAACATGGCCGCAAGATGGACTTGAAATCGATATAGTTCTGATAGAGATTGTGACAAACAAACAAAGAAAATATTTGATAACATTTTTTAAACTAAATGTTGGGTACAGGAAGTCTGGTTAGGGTTCTGATTGGCTGACAGGCTGTGTTCTAGTTGAGATGCCACCGGGGGCATGACTGGTTACGTAATCTACTCTGAGGTGTCAACATGTGGGAGACCTTAAAATAGCAGAAGCCCCCATTCCCAGCCCCCAGCCCCGAGCCTCAGACCCCAGCCTCAGACCCCAGCCCCAGCCTCAGACCCCAGCCCCAGCCCCGAGCCTCAGACCCCAGCCCCAGCCTCAGACCCCAGCCCCAGCTTCAGACCCCAGCCTCAGACCCCAGCCCCAGCCCCAGCCTCAGACCCCAGCCCCAGCCCCGAGCCTCAGACCCCAGCCCCAGCCTCAGACCCCAGCCTCAGACCCCAGCCCCAGCCCCAGCCTCAGACCCCAGCCTCAGCCTCTGGCTACCAGGACAACAACTGAGAACTGCAGAGCCATAGAAGGGGATTGTTTGCAATGCTGCTAAGAGAACACTATATCCTACTGCAGACCATCATTCCTGTCAAATAGACCAGAGCAGGACGCTTACGAGTCCTGCGGAGGGAGGGGGGGGGGGGGGGAGGGGGGGGAGGGAGGGGGGGAGGGGGGGAGGCCTTTAGTGCTGCATAGCTGAGCCTATCCTGAAAGAAACACATGCCTCAAAACCACGCCAGGGAATGTCCTCCCACACTCAGACAGGCAGACAGACAGACAGGGCAGGACAGGCAGACAGACAGACAGGCAAACAGACAGACAGACAGACAGGCAAACAGACAGGCAAACAGACAGGCAGACAGACAGACAGGCAGACAGGCAGACTGGCAGACTGACAGACAGGCAGACAGACAGACAGACAGACAGACAGACAGGCAGACTGACAGACAGACAGACAGACAGACAGACAGACAGAAAGACAGACAGACAGACAGGCAGACAGACAGGCATGCAAACAGACAGAGAAACAGACAGGCAGACAGACAGACAGACAGACAGACAGACAGACAGGCAGACAGACAGGCATGCAAACAGACAGACAGACTGACAGGCAAACAGACAGAGAAACAGACAGGCAGACAGACATGCAAACATAGAGACAGACAGGCATGCAAACAGACATGCAGGCAGATTGACTGACACACATCCACCTTCTTATTTTAGCCTTGAACGAGCTTGTTATGATTCTGTCTTTCTCTCCTCTTCCTCCTCCTGATTGGCTCTGATTGGGCTGGAAGGGCAGAGGAGTTCAGATTAGACACATGACAGCAGTCACATGGCTTCTGTTGATTATATACGTCTCTTACCTAACTGTCACAAGGGAGGGAGGGAGAGAGCGGGGGAAAGAGAGACAGAGGGAAGGAGAGAGAGAGAGGGGGAAAGAGAGACAGAGGGAGGGAGAGAGAGAGGTAAAGAGAGACAGAGGGAGGGAGAGAGAGAGTAAAGAGAGACAGAGGGAGGGAGGGAGAGAGGGAGGGAGATAGAGAGAGAGAGAAGGAGAGACAGAAAGACAGAGACAGAGTTGACCTACATGCAGAGATAAACATGGAGACCTGTTGCTCAAGGTGAAATGTTACCTTCATGCTTCTGATGAATTCCTCCCAATCCCAACCTGTGGGCAGGGCCAGAACAGGACAACTATATTGACTGGAGAGGGAGAGAAGGGGAGAGGGAAGTGGGGGAGGGGGGGGAGGGGGGGAGAAGGAGACAGGTTACAGACTGTTACAGACAGGCATGCAGACACTCAGAGCCAGCCAGACACAAGATGTGCAGCCATGAAAGGCACTCCAACAGCAGGTCATCAAGACCTAGGAACACATCACATGACCAGAGGAGACACATCACATGACCAGAAGGCTCCAGGTTTCCTCTTGATTGGTCAGTCAGTCTCTGTGCTTGAAGGTTTTGTTTGTGTGCGTCTGTTTCCGTGACGCTTCGGAAAAGGTCAGGGGCACTGACAACCTGATGACACACTGGCTTTACACACACACACACCTACACACACGCACGCACGCACACACACCTCTACACACACACCTAGACCCTCAAGCACTCACATACCTACGCACTTATGCAAATAAACTTCAAAAAGACACATGCAAACACACACACACACACATTCCAAATACCCACCTGATTAGGCAAGAATGGCAAAACCGCATATTTGAAAAGTTAAAGTCAAACTTAAACTATGCCCTGAAACCTTCCCAAGATCTGGAAGGTCTGGAATCAGGGACTATTTTGGTATTATGCAAAGCATGTTCTGTGAATCCTGCAGCATGACGTAAGGGCTGGTGTGTGTGTGTGTGTGTGTGTGTGTGTGTGTGTGTGTGTGTGTGTGGTCTGCAATCACATGTTCTCCAGTTGACAGATCACAGAGCGATGGACATGCTGTGACCAGTAACAAACAGTGGAAAGAACATTCCTCCTCCTCTCTTCCCTCCTCTCTCTCCTCCTCTCTCTCCTCTCTCTCTCCTCCTCTCCTCCCTCCTCTCTCTCCCTCCTCTCTCTCTCTCCTCCTCTCTTCCCTCCTCTCTCCTCCCTCCTTCTCTCCCCTCCTCTCTTCCCTCCCTCTCTCCTCCTCCTCTCCTCCTCCTCTCTCTCCTCCTCCTTCTCTCTCCTCCTCTCTTCCCTCCTCTCTCTCCTCCTCCTCCTTCTCTCCCCTCCTCTCTTCCCTCCTCTCTCTCCTCCCTCCTTCTCTCCTCCTCTCTTCCCTCCTCTCTCTCCTCCTCCTTCTCCTCTTCCTCCTCTCTCTCTCCTCCTCTCTCTTCCTCCTCCTCTCTCCTCCTCTCCTCCTCCTTCTCTCTCCTCCTCTCTTCCTCCTCTCCTCCTCTCCTCCTCTCTCTCCTCCTCTCTCCTCCTCTCCTCCCTCTCCTCTCTCCTCCTCCTCCTCCTCCTCCTCCTCTCTCCACTCCTCTTCTTTGTTGTCCTTCTCTTTGTCTCTGAATCTGTCTGTCCTCTATCTCTCCTTACATCTAGGGGACCTGAGGTCAAGGAGAGAAGAGAGAGAAGAAGAGAAGAGAGAGAAGAAGAGAGAGAAGAAGAGAAGAGAGAGAAGAAGAGAAGAGAGAGAAGAAGAGAAGAGAGAGAGGAAGGATGAGAGAGAAGGAGGGATGAGAGAGAAGGAGGGATGAGAGAGAAGAAGAGAAGAGAGAGAAGAAGAGAAGAGAGAGAAGGAGGGATGAGAGAGAAGAAGAGAAGAGAGAGAAGAGAGAAGAGACAGAAGGAAGGATGAGAGAGAAGGAGGGATGAGAGAGGAGAGGAGGATGAGAGAGAAGGAGGGATGAGAGAGAAGGAGGGATGAGAGAGGATAGAGAAAGAGGGATGAGAAAGAGAGCACTGTAGTAATCCCATACTTGTCTGGCTCCTATTCAGCAGCAGCAGGAACAGAGGATGGATTACACATGGAAGAGAGAGATTTAGAGGACTAGGGATCAATACAGAGAGAGAGCGCGGGGGGGGGGGGGGGGGGGGGGGCTGATAGAAAACAGGGAGAGAGAATGGAGGAGGGAGAGAGGAAGAGAGGGAAGAGAGAGGATTATCTTCATACAACAAAAAGATGTGCTTTTTAATCAATAACCAAAGCAGCATTATATCAAACACACACCTCTATCTCACACACACAAACACACACAACCCTCTCTCTCTCACACACACACACCCTCACACACAAACCCTCTCTCACACACACACGCACAACCTCTCTCTCACACACACCCTCACACACACACACACTCACACACACACACACAAATCCCTCTATCTCTCACACACTTCCCAGTTTCCAGACCTTCACCTGTCAGTCTGTCGTATTCATGGACCCCAGGCATCTGCCTGCTGTCTCTGAGCTCTCTCTCACACACACACACACACACACACGCGCACACACACACACACACACACATCTCAATGACTGCAGGTTTATCTAAATGCAAATCAACTACTTCCACTGGGGCAACACACACACGTACACACGCATAATGACACACACGCATAATGACACACACACGCACACACACATGCACACACACGCATAATCACAGCTTCTCTGTTTCATGTGGACCCACCGGAGCTGCACCCACTTTTAATTGAGGGGAAACTCATTTAAAACTCAAAAATACAGTGAGGGTGGCAGAGAGACCTGCAGAATGCATACAAGAGTGAGGGAGGGAGGGAGGGAGGGAGGGAGGGAGGGAGGGAGGGAGGGAGGGAGGGAGGGAGGGAGGGAGGGAGGGAGGGAGGGAGGGAGGGAGGGAGGGAGGGAGGGAGAGACACTGTGTAGCGAGAGGAGCAGGCACTATGCTAGAGGAAGCACTTCCTGTGTAGAGAGAGGAGCAGGCACTATGCTAGGGGAAGCACTTCCTGTGTAGAGAGAGGAGCAGGCACTATGCTAGAGGAAGCACTTCCCTGTGTAGAGAGAGGAGCAGTGTGAAGTTATCTAAGGTCACACAGGGAAAACTCTTCCATTCCTGCCCCAGCTGTTAATTACCCTGCCTAAGTGCACCATTAATCGATTGGTCGTCACTGTGCCATTTCTCATAGCCATGTTAAACTAACCCCCCCCCCCCCCCCCCAAAAAAAAAAAGGATTTAGGAAGTGACACGTTTACCCTGCAGAGTAAGTGGCGGGGGGGGGGGTAAGATATGTAAAGAAGGAGGAGCGATACAGAACAGCTCTCCGCCATGATGTCATGATTTGTGGAAGGAGAAATGCTTGGGTGTCTCTGTTCTATGAAGACCACAAGAGAGGACAGAGAGAGAGAGAGACAGAGAGAGAGAGAGAGAGAGAGAGAGAGAGAGAGAGAGAGAGGAGAGAGAGAGGAGACAGAGAGAGAGACAGAGAGAGAGAGAGGAGAGACAGAGAGAGGAGAGAGAGAGACAGAGAGAGACAGAGAGAGACAGAGACAGAGAGAGAGAGAGAGAGAGAGAGAGAGAGGAGAGACAGAGAGAGGAGAGAGAGAGAGAGACAGAGAGAGAGAGACAGAGAGAGAGAGGAGAGACAAGAAGAGGAAGAGAGAGAGAAAGAGAGATACAGAGAGGAGAGATCCCAGAGTCCATGACCTCGTTAACCCTGGGTGTCTCGTTAGCATGTCATTAAGGCGGACCATGAAGGGAGGGCTTCTTCATCACCACTCCTCCTCCACGCCTTCATAAGCCTATCGACCAAGCGTGCTTATTAAACACATTCATTACCAAGCACACACACAAGTCCACTCTACAAGAATCAACCGCTGACAGGGTGTGTCTCACGAGGGGGGGGTGATTGATATCATGGGGGGGGGGGGGGGGGGGGGGGGAGAGATGGAGAACAGGATAGATGGATGATGGAGAGATGGGCTGTAAACACACACACACACCTCTAACCTGCATCCATCATTAGTAATGAAGCCAGTGATTAGGGCATATTCAAGCTCTCAATCAACACAAAGACAGCACAGAGAGAGGGAGGGAGGGAAGGAGGGAGGGAGGGAGGGAGGGAGGGAGGGAGGGAGGGAGGGAGGGAGGGAGGGGAGGGAGTTAGAGAGATAAAAGAATGGAGCAGAAAGTTCTCCTCCCATCCATCGCACAGAACTGATCTGAAAATGTCTGAAAAATGTTTTATCTCTCACAGACACACACACACACACAGACACACACACACACACACTCTCACACGCACACCTTGACCTCTCTCTCATTAGGTGATGTCATTGCCATTTGCTACCCTTCTAAAACCAAAGGAAAGCCCATCATGAAAGACTACGATCTGCGTGTGTGTGCAGAGCATGAATCATCCTGACACACACACACACACACACACACAGGTCCTGGCTGGATTAGAAGACAGGAGATAATACAAAAAAACACCTTAACATAGTTAACACACACAAACACACTGAGGAATTCATTAAAAGTGTATTTTTTTTGCTTAACAAAGTCTTGTTTCATGTGCAGGAGATACCAGTAAGCTTGTCTGTGTGTTGACAAAAGAATTTTCCACGAATGAAACTGACTGTGTTCCTTTTGGGCTGCGCAGCTCTCCTGCTAACCATCCTACAGCGCCCTCTGCTGGCCACAGACACACACAGCAGCCTCATCCTCCAGCGGGCTGCACCTGTTTAACCACCTGAAGATCCTCACAGGACACTTTTATCATTATTAAAACAACAACATCGATATTTCTCTTAAGAAGAAATAAAACAACCCCCCCACCAACCCCAAAAAACTTTTCATCAAAACGCACGTCAATATTTCATCCTAAAACCATCAAACAGGTTTGTCGCTGTTCACAGAACTTCAAATGCCACGACGGAGCGATCGAACAACACGAAAGGTGACAGACAACTGGTCCACTAAACAAAGACCCTTCAGAGTCACCTGAGAGGCTCTGGGCTCACTGCCCTGCGGTCGATACCACAGGCCTCGTCTTCCTGACTAGAGTGAGTGTGTGGTGTGTCTCTGTGTGTGTGTGTGTGTGTGTGTGTGTGTGTGTATGTGTGTGTGTGTGTGTGTGTGTGTGTGTGTGTGTGTGTGTGACAGTTGTAATCTGCCATGTCTCTGAACAGGCTGATGCTTCATAGACTCTCATACCTGCTCAACACGCATGACATTTACACTACCTCCCTCCCTCTCCCTCCCTCCCTCTCTCCCTCCTTTCATCCCTTCATCCCTCCCTCCCTCCCCCTCCCTCCCTCCATCTCGCCCTCCCTCCCTCAACATTCCTTTTTCTTTCTACTCTTTGAATCTTCTTTTCCTATTCATTCTTCCCCTCTCCCTCCCATCTCTCCTCGCTCTATTTTCCCTCCCAGGAACAGAGTGAGAGGAGGAGGGATGGAGGAAAAATGATGGAGAGATGGAGGAGAGATGGAGGAAGGAGAGATGGAGGAGAGATGATGGAGAGATGGAGGAGAGATGATGGAGAGATGGAGGAGAGATGGAGGAGAGATGGAGGAGAGATGGAGGAGAGATGATGGAGAGATGGAGGAGAGATGGAGGAGAGATGGAGGAGAGATGATGGAGAGATGGAGGAGAGATGGAGGAGAGGTGATGGAGAGATGGAGGAGAGATGGAGGAGAGATGATGGAGAGATGGAGGAGAGATGGAGGAGAGGTGATGGAGAGATGGAGGAGAGATGGAGGAGAGATGGAGGAGAGGTGGAGGAGAGGAAGATATGGAGCCAGGTACTAATCTATGTCCACTCATCTCTAATTTAATTTCAGTAAGTTAAAACTAGTGTGTGTGTGTGTGTGTGTGTGTGTGTGTGTGTGTGTGTGTGTGTGTGTGTGTGTGTGTGTGTGTGTGTGTGTGTGTGTGTGTGTGTGTGTGTGTGTGTGTGTGTGTGTGTGTGTGTGTGTGTGTGTGTGTGTGTGTGTGTGTGTGTGAGAGAGAGAGAGAGAGAGAGAGAGAGCCCAAGACAGACACTTCTAATGATATTATCACCGGGAAGAATTAAACGGAAATACGTTAAATTCTTCTGGACAGAAGAGAAAGGGCAGAAAGCAGAAAAAAGAGCTTCTTCAGCAGAAAAGGTTCATTAAAAAGGAACTTTCTAGAGCTTTAAAATTAATGAGAAATGACACAGATCTTCAGTTCTTTATTTACTGGAGGAAACTCAAAACACTCCCATAAGCACCATCTCTGTCTCTCTTTGTCTTTCCCCTCTATCTCTCTCTTTCCTTTATTTCTTTCCCCCTTTCTCTCTCTCTCTTTCTCTCCTGCCCTCTCCTCCCTCCTCTCTCTCTCCCTATATCTCTCCCTCCTGCCCTCTCCCCCCTCCTCTCTCTCTCTCTCCCCCTCCCTCCCCCCTCCTCCCCTCCTCTATCATCTCTGTCTTTCTCCACCATCTCTTTGTGGTAGATTCTAAAAGGGCAGTGGTTTCTCAGCCAAACTAAACCTCTCAAAGACCAGAAACTCTACAAAACTATCAAGAAACGGCTTCTTCTTCCAACTTAGGTTCTCTGTTTAAGAGTGGTGTGTGTGTGTGTGTGTGTGTGTGTGTGTGTGTGTGTGTGTGTGTGTGTGTGTGTCTGCAAAACACACAACTATCTCAGACTGCAAAACACACAGAACCAGGAACCAGATTCATTATGGAATTAGAGGAGGGAGGGAGGGAGAAAAGAGGGGGGGGAGGAGGGGGGGGGAGAGGGGGGGGGATCGCTGTCACTCATCATTGATTGAGAGAGACAGATTGAGGATCTTTTTTACTGCAGGACGGAAGAGGAGGGGGTGAGGAGGGGGTGAGGAGGGGGTGAGGAGGGGGTGAGGAGGGGGTGAGGAGGGGGTGAGGAGGGGAGAGAGGAGGGTGAAGGAGAGTGGAGAGGTGGAGATGTCCTGTCACTGAAGCTTCTGTCACACTTCTGATGCATCAGTTCTCTCAAAACTCCAGAGGCCACGTGTTCAAAACACCAGGATTAGGATTTCTATCACAGAAACCTCATTAGAACAAAACAAATAACACCGGAAAGAAAGGATTTGTCTAAAAAGGTTAACAACCGACCTGAAAGCCTAAAGAGGTCAAACTGTGTCTGAAAGTTAACAGGGGAAAAAATCTATCCTTTCATCAGATCTAAACAACAAAATCCTCATTAAACAGGAGTGATTGCTTTATCGAACAGTGTCGGGTTAGAAGTGTTAAAACTACGGGAAACTTATTTGCTAAACGCGGTCGGTAATCTCCATGGAGAGATGTTCCAGGTCGAGATCATTCCAGAAGCAGATAATGATAATATCAGGCCAACAAAGAGCGAGAGACCAGATTTAACAATTCCCCTAAACACAGACAGAAGGTTTTTTTTCAGCTCCACGGGAAACCCAAATAACCTGAAAGCGATCTGCAGTCTGAATTATCCACATGCTGGAGAGCGAGAAAAGGCAAGGTGGCGATGAAATATTATTACCGCTGACACTAATCTCTCACCTCTCCTTTAGCGCTATTTTCATAACTATTAACGTGATAAATGCGACTTTAACATACGGGACCATTGTTAACAAGTTTAAATGGGCCAATTCATCAGGACAATAATCACTTTGGGAGCGCAGTTAGGTTGCGGGGAAGAGAAAAACACAGGATGTTGCGACGGAGGAGGCCGCAAGATTTTAACAAAGTCTAAATAATTGGGGACATAATTCTGCCCTGACTTTCAGCACAGTAAAACACAGACAGTTGCCCCTGCGGAGAGAGTGAGTGAGTCTTTGAGATAAACCAGCATTTATGGCAAATTCAAATCTATGAAGTTATTGCCTCTGATCAGAAGATGCTGTATGGTAGCCAGCAGTGGAGCAAGGCTGCCCTCTGGTGGAGGTCAACAGTAACTACAGCAGATACTCAGGAACTCGTTTGACCACAGACCAGCTCCCCCCCCCCCCCTCCCCCCCCCCCCCCCAAAGAACGGTGGTATGTGCATGTGTGTCTGCGTGTCTGTGTGTGTGTGTTGGTATTGGTGTGTGTGAGGGTGTGTGTGCATGTGTGTGTGCGTCAGCAGAGGAGGACTGACCGACTTGTTCTCCTGCATGTAGATTCGGAGCAGCTTTGGGCAGCCTCTAGCCAGAGCCACCATGCCCTCATCTGTCACACTGTAGCACTGCCCCAGGTGGACATCCCTCAGCTGGCCACAGTGTTCCCCCAGCTGGGGAGGAGGGGAGGGGAGATGGTTATCACTCACCCACCTCACAAAACAACCATCCCACACTTCAAATCCTAAACAAGCCAGCAGACCCTCCCCCCCCCCCCCCTCCCCTGCTCACCTTCTTCAGGGCTTTGTCTGTGAGCTTGTCCTGGTTGCCCACATGCACCTTCACCAGCAGGGGGCAGTGTGTGGCCAGCGCACACAGAGAGAGGTCGCTGAGCTGCTTGCAGCGGTAGGCTGTGTACTTCTGCAGGCTGGGGCAGCGGGAGGCCAGGTGACACACCCCCTGGTCCTGAACCCCACGACAGTCTGAGATGTTGAGCTCCATCACATTCTGTCTGCGAGACGCTATCTGGACCAGGAGCTCATCGTTCACCTGAGGGAGGAGGGAGGAGGAGAGGAGGAGAGAGGAGAGGAGGACAGATGAGAGGAGGAGAGAGGAGAGGAGGACAGATGAGAGGAGAGGAGGAGAGAGGAGAGGACAGATGAGAGGAGAGGAGGAGAGAGAAGAGGAGGAGAGAGGAGAGGAGGAGAGAGGAGAGGAGGACAGATGAGAGGAGAGGAGGAGAGAGAAGAGGAGGACAGAGTAGAGGAGGACAGAGGAGAGGAAAGAATCAGTGCTGTCTCTGCCCCCTGTCGGCCCCCGTTTGACCCCCATGTGCCCCCCCATCTGCCCCCTGTCTGTCCCCCTATCTGCCCTCCTTGTTTGCCCCCCATCTGCCCCCCTGTTTGCCCCCCGTCTGCCCTGGTGACCCTCACCTGCTGCAGGCCGCTGAGGTCCACCAGCTTCCAGAACTGGAAGTCCAGACACAGCTCCCTCCAGTACTTACACACCAGGGAGGCACACAGACAACGCTCCTTCACTGACAAGTGAGAGAACACCTGGCCGAGAGACACAGACAGACACAAGAGAGAGGGAGAGAGAGAGAGACAGAGAGAGAGAGACAGAGAGAGACAGAGAGAGAGACAGAGAGAGAGAGACAGAGAGACAGAGAGAGAGAGACAGAGAGAGACAGAGACAGAGAGAGAGAGACAGAGAGAGAGAGACAGAGAGAGACAGAGAGAGAGAGACAGAGAGAGAGAGACAGAGAGAGAGAGACAGAGAGAGACAGAGAGAGAGAGACAGAGAGAGAGAGACAGAAAGAGACAGAGAGAGAGACACACAGAGAGAGGAAAGACACAGTTAATCAACCATGCTTCTCATAAGATCATGGTTATATATCCACACCATCATGTATTCATTCAGCAGAAGTTTGAAGTGACAGAGACACAGAGATCTGAGCCTGTAACCTGCAGGTTAGCCTAAAGGACAGACCCAGACCTTCAGCAGTATGGAGGAGGGAAGATGATTGATGCTGGATGTGTCCACAGCATCGCAGCCCTTCCCGTGGCAACCGTCGTCGTGGTGATGCGTACAGCAGGAAGACGAATCGGAACTGTGGGAGGGGTCTCCCTGGCAACCTTCGGCACACGAGGAAGAAGAGGAGGAGGAGGAAGAGGAGGGGAGAGGGCAGAGGTGGGCGTGGTCAGTTCCAGAGTTGGAGGAGGAATCTGCTCCGCCCCCTGTCTCTCCGTTGTCCAATCCTGCGTCGGGGGCGGGGAAGGCACAGCGAGGCTGCTTGCAGGGAGTGCAGCGCTGCACCTCCGCACACTTCCTCTTACACACCTGGAACACACACATCACTTCCTGTTACACACACTTTTCCTGTATCACATGACCCTGTATCACATGACCCTGGATGTCATGGTTACCATGTCAGTGTATTCTGCGGTGCTCCCGGGTCCTGACAGGGCGAGAGGCACAGCCACGGACACGCCCACACTCCGGAACAGCCCGGGGGGCGGGACCAACTTAGCCGGAACCCCAGACAACAGGCTCCGCCCCTGGCCCTCCCAGATGGCTAGTTCCCGCGGCGACAGCAAAAACCTGGCGCAGTCGTCGGGCGAGGCAAGGGTAGCGTAGCCGGCTAGCTTGGAGGCAGCTGACGCTCCAATCCCAACTCCAGATACGCCGCTGCTGTTGCTGTAGCAACGTCCGCCTTCGCTGTGGCAACGTCCGGCGCCTCTAGTCTCCTGCTGGTCGCTGTCGTCGTCGAGCCCCCCGCTGTTGCCGTGGACGATAAAGCAGAGCATGCACGGCCCGCGCAGGAAGCAGTTCCTGGCCTTCTTCCTGTGGTGCAGTTTCCCTGATCTCTTCCTCACACAGTAGCCATGCTTGGAGAGGAGATGGCCCATATAGATGATGCAATGGACCTCTGGGAACACAGGACACAGTTTAGACTGACTGAGGCAGTCTGCATGGGACACCCAAGCTTAGCAGACTGAAGGTGGTCTGTAGACTACAGCTCACACAGCACCACTCCTGTTATAACCATGAACCACTCCTGATATAACCATGAACCACTCCTGCTATAACCATGAACCACTCCTGATATAACCATGAACCACTCCTGCTATAACCATGAACCACTCCTGCTATAACCATGAACCACTCCTGCTATAACCATGAACCACTCCTGCTATAATCATGAACCACTCCAGATATAACCATGAACGTGCGTCCAGGAGTCTGGAGTTGTGTTTGTTGATAGTGTTATTAAACACGCTGTGGTCAGTGTGTGTGTGTGTGTTAGGGATGGCAGGAGGGGGTGTGCCTAGTGTGAGACATGCATTATTATGAAACACTCAGCTGTTTGACAGACCAATAACAGTGAGAGACCAGCTAGTGAGCTACAGACCCTAACCTTGAGCACATCACATTCCACACTCACTCACACACACACACACACACTCACACACACACACACACACACACACACACACACACACAGTCCTGCCGCTGACCTGCCGCTGTCCTGCCGCTGTCCTGCCTCTGTCCTGCCTCTCTCCTGCCTCTGTCCTGCCTCTGTCCTGCCTCTCTCCTGCCTCTGTCCTGCCTCTGTCCTGCCTTTCTCCTGCCTCTCTCCTGCCTCTGTCCTGCCTTTCTCCTGCCTCTCTCCTGCCGCTGTCCTGCCGCTGACCTGCCGCTGTCCTCCCTCTGTCCTGCCTTTCTCCTGCCTCTGTCCTGCCTCTCTCCTGCCTCTGTCCTGCCCCTCTCCTGCCGCTGACCTGCCGCTCCCCTGCCGCTCCCCTGCCGCTGTCCTGCCGCTCCCCTGCCGCTGTCCTGCCGCTGTCCTGCCTCTCTCCTGCTGTGTTGCTGCTTCCATCAGCTGGGTTAGCTACACAAGCTAGCTGGTTAGCATCCTGTGATCAAACACACTCACCTGTTCACGCGCTGCTCCCCCCCTCACACCGGCTCTCGCATATCCTGCGCGTGCATTAACGACAAGCAGATAGTTTACAAATTACCTAAATAATAAAGTAAAACTGGATACAAATCAGACAGATATCTGTATAGCTTCCTTCCAGGAAAGCACTTCCGGGCTGACTATGAAGACAGGATGCCGACAAGAGTCATACTGTTCTCCTATTGGAGCAGACGCCTGTTTGTCAAATATACTGTTCTCCGATTGGTGCAGCTGCCTGTCTGTCAAAAATCGTCATCACCGCCTCTCCAGACTGACTTAAAGTCTGTTTCTAAACATCCCCACTGTTTTTAAACATTTGCAGCATTTGCATTTAAACATTTGCATCATCCTGAAATCCCATTGTCATTAAATATGTGATGTCTCTTTGGGAAAAAAATGTCCGTTAAACGAAATTTTTAATGCATGTGGAACGCAGATTAAATAAGATTTAAGATAAGAAAATCATTTTATTTGTCCCCCAGAGGGGAAATTGCAGATGTTGGTGTACTGCTGCACCAAGATATTTCTGAAGCAAATCAGTGACATAAAGTTTTGAATTTAAAAGTTTTTAATTAACTTCTGAACAAGAAATTAAACGACATACACTAACAGAAAATACATTACTCATTCATTCAAAACCCATACTGAACATCTAACTATTTATAAATTATCCTCTAGTAAAATACATCTAAACATGACAGGAATGGAAGTAGTCTAAGAACTGTAAACAAAATCATGAAAAGACAAATGTGTCCCCCAGACGAAGACTTGTTTCCCCACAGGATCTAGAAGGTAGAAAAACAGCAACTAGAAGCTGCAGAGGTAAGTATTTTATGATGAAACCCTCCTCCTCTCCTCCTCTCCTATTCTCCTTTCTCCTCCTATCTCCTCATCTCCTCCTCTCTCCTCTCCGCCGTCCTTAAGTTGACACGTCACCATGGCAACGGCGCTTCGACTGGATCTCCGACTTCGTTGCTTATTTTATGGATGTTGATGTGTTTTTCAGCATCTTTTGCGAGATAAACGGGTCATTTATGGTCGTATTTTTATTTTTGAAGCACCGATCAGAACAATAAGATAAAGAAAATGTCGGATATATTATGCAGATGGTTGAATTCAGAACTGCGGCTGTCAAAATCCATAGGTGATTAACATTATTAACACAGACTTCTAACTGTCGTCATTTGTCCTAAATTTGCTTTTACTTTCTAGTAAAGTTTAATAGATTTCTGTAAATTACGTTTTTGTTGTTGTTGTTGTTGTTGTTGTTGTTGTTTTTATGGATTTGTTTCTTTAATTACAGAACCAAAATCAATTTCCAGGGACTTTGCTGATGGGTATCTTATAGGAGAAGTTCTACACAAATATCAGCTTCAGGAAGATTTCCACCAGTTCATGAAGAGCAGGTAGTTTATTAGATTAATCCGTCTAAATCAATTCAAACCTGCCTTGTAGACTAAATATATCCAGGCCAGGACAGCAGAAGGTCCTAAAACACCAACACCAACCTAGTTAACCTACTTTACAACAAATGTTTTATCCAATCAGATGTACCATAGCTACATTGTACCTCTTCTCCTCTCCTCTCCTCTCCACACACACACACACACACACACACACACACACACACACACACACACACACACACACACACACACACACACACACACACACACACACACACACACTCTGGCTCCCAGCACCGCTACCTCCAAGCTGAACAACTTCACCCGCATAGAACCCACTCTGCAGCTCCTAGGCGTGCCCTTTGACCTCACGGTGGCCCGGGCGCTGATGCAGGAGCGCCGCGGCGCCGCCACACAGCTGCTGTACCAGCTCTACATCCTGCTGCAGAAGAAGAAGAAGAGGGGGGTCACCGGCACCGCCATGGAAACCATGCGGCCCGCCGCCACCGCAATGCTGCACCGTGTGGAGGCTGCCATCTACTCTGAGGTGAGGGGCCACGCCCAGGAGGGGGGAGGTGAGGGGCCACGCCCAGGAGGGGGGAGGTGAGGGGCCACGCCCAGGAGGGGGGAGGTGAGGGGCCACGCCCAGGAGGGGGGAGGTGAGGGGCCACGCCCAGGAGGGGGGAGGTGAGGGGCCACGCCCAGGAGGGGGGAGGTGAGGGGCCACGCCCAGGAGGGTGGAGGTGAGGGGCCACACTCAGGAGGGTGGAGGTGAGGGGGAGGGGGTAGTCCTGAGTGTAGTTGAGGACGCTGCATCCTGTTTCCCCCCCCACACAGCGTCTGAAGACGGTGGTGAAGAGAGAGGCTGACCTGAAGCTGCAGAAGATCTCTCAGCAGTACGAGCAGAGAGGTCTGGACATGTACGAGCGCTCCCTCGCCTCTCAGCTGGAGGACGAGCAGAGACGCCAGGCTGTGCAGGAGGAGACCAGACTGCAGGACATCGAGAAGGTCCCCACTACTGCCCCACCAATAAAGGACTTTTAAATATCCATATATAGATCTGGCAATTACAAAAAAAATGATATTCTGATGTATCGGACGATATATATAAAAAAAAATTGAGATGTTATTTGATTTGTTATTCAATCTGATCCCTGTGTGTTTGCAGCAGCGTCTGGCTCGGCGGAGGCAGATGGAGATCATGTCTCGTATCCAGACAGCCGCCGTCCAGATGCCCCGCCCTCCTCCCAGCCTCTCCCAGAAGGCCTTGGAGAAAAGGCAGAAGCAACGCAAGAGACAGGAGGCCCAGGTCAGGAGGTCAGGGGTCAGGAGGTCAGGGGTCAGGAGGTCAGGAGGTCAGGGGTCAGTAGGTCAGGAGGTCAAGGTTTGGGTCAGTGGAACCCTTCAGAAGGTTGTGACTCAGTGGTTCTCCATGGCGGTTCTCATTGCAGAAGGTCCAGATGGAAATCGCCCAGTTTGAGAAGAACAGGAAGAAGCTCTCTCCAGCTAAATGTACTGCTTCCTCCTTAAGGTACCCCAACACCCTCACCATAACCCCCTCTCCACCCTCACCATAACCCCCTCTCCACCCTCACCATAACCCCCTCTCCACCCTCACCATAACCCCCTCTCCACCCTCACCATAACCCCCTCTCCACCCTCACCATAACCCCCTCTCCACCCTCACCATAACCCCCTCTCCACCCTCACCATAACCCCCTCTCCACCCTCACCATAACCCCCTCTCCACCCTCACCATAACCCCCTCTCCACCCTCACCATAACCCCCTCTCCACCCTCACCATAACCCCCTCTCCACCCTCACCATAACCCCCTCTCCACCCTCACCATAACCCCCTCTCCACCCTCACCATAACCCCTCTCCACCCTCACCATAACCCCCTCTCCACCCTCACCATAACCCCCTCTCCACCCTCACCATAACCCCCTCTCCACCCTCACCATAACACCCTTTCCACCACCACTTTCAGCCCAGAACACATTTCTCCACAGCAACATTAATCTCAAACGGCTCCTTCTCTCCCTCCTCCCCAGCCCCCAGCAGCAGTTCCTCCTCTCCAGGGAGGGTGCAGGTGGTGGCCAGCTGTCCCAGGCAGGCAGGCCCACAGAAGGGCTCGCAGCCCAGGCCACCAGCCAGTACATCCAGGAGATCCGGCGTAGGCTGGAGGAGGATGCGTCTGCTCGGCAGCAGAGAGAGAGGCGCCGCCGCAGGGTCCTGGTGGAACAGCTGAGCGCCCACGAGGCCCAGGAGGTACCCTGCCCTGCCTCCACTCACCTGCCTCCACCCTCCTGCCTCCACTCACCTGCCTCCAGCCTCCACTCACCTGCCTCCACCCTCCTGCCTCCACCCTCCTGCCTCCATCCTCCTGCCTCCACCCTCCTGCCTCCAACCTCCAACCTCCTGCCTCCACTCACCTGCCTCCACCCTCCTGCCTCCACTCACCTGCCTCCACCCTCCAGCCTCCACCCTCCTGCCTCCACTCACCTGCCTCCACCCTCCAGCCTCCACCCTCCTGCCTCCAACCTCCTGCCTCCACTCACCTGCCTCCACCCTCCTGCCTCCACCCCTCTGCCTCCACTCACCTGCCTCCACCCTCCAGCCTCCACCCTCCAGCCTCCACCCTCCTGCCCCACCTCCACCCCTCTGCCTCCACCCTCCATCTCTTCTTCTGGCCTTTTCTCTCTACTGTAACTTTCTCACTCTTTCTCTATTCTCTCCCACCTCCCGTCTCCCGTCCTGCTGTTCCTCCTCCCTCCACCAGGAGGCGCTGCGTGAGGAGCAGCTGGTGGAGCGTCTGACTCGTCAGTCCCAGCTAGAGCGTCGTCTGGCGGTGCAGCTCATGCAGCTGCGTTCCCAGAAGGAGGTTCTGCGGCAGAACCGCGTGTTCCGCGAGCAGCAGCACCAGGAGCAGAGGGAGAGAGACTTCCAGGAGGTGCTGGAGAGGGAGGCGGTGAGACACACCAGGACAAAGAACACCAGGAGGAGCACCAAGCCTGGCCGGCCCCTAGGGGGAGCTAGGGAGTCAGGGACGCTCCCTGAACACTAGGGTTAACTCTGTTAAGGTTGTTTACGAAAGGTTGCTAGGAGCAGGGCAGAAAGGTATAGAAATAGACAACATAGAGCTATAGAACTGTATGTCCATCAGGGGGAGCTAGAGAGATTGTAGGGGGGGGTCTGGTGTAGCTCAGCTTCCTGTAGTAGGAAGGTAGAGGGTCTTAACCTGCTGTGTTCTAGAGACAGAAGCTGTGTAATTCCTATAGTACAGTGTCGTGATCAGGATATAAATACCTGACTTTAACATATTTTCCTTTTCTCATGATATCGAGCAAACGGTCCACCCTGTAGTTACCTGTGATTGGAGGTGGGACTAGCTGAGTGGTCAGAGTGTTTGACTGGAGATGTAGTTTACAGGTTCAATCCCCCCCCCCCCCTCTGTCCATTGCTTTGGACAAGGGCTTCTGTGGACACATTGTAATTTAAGATGAGTTGCCTAGAACCTAGAACCGTTCTGAGTGTGTGCTGTGCTGTGGGGCTAGGCCCTGGCCAGGCAGGCTGTTCTGGACTACGCTGAGGAGAACCGCAGGGAGATCAAGCTCCGTGATAGGATGGTGGCCCAGAGGGCGGAGTCACGCTACAGGAAGCACTTTGTCATCTGCCAGGAAGTGATGCAGCAGGTTGTGGATCTGGCGACCAAGATTGGCGAGTACCGTCTACTCACGGGGAAGTACGTCCCTGTCAACCTGTCTGTCTCTCAGACTGTCAACCTGTCTGTCTCTCAGACTGTCAACCTGTCTGTCTCTCAGCTTGTCAACCTGTCTGTCTCTCAGACTGTCAACCTGTCTGTCTCTCAGCTTGTCAACCTGTCTGTCTCTCGGACTGTCAACCTGTCTGTCTCTCAGACTGTCAACCTGTCTGTCTCTCAGCCTGTCAACCTGTCTGTCATTCAGACTGTCAACCTGTCTGTCTCTCGGACTGTCAACCTGTCTGTCTCTCAGCCTGTCAACCTGTCTGTCATTCAGACTGTCAACCTGTCTGTCTCTCAGACTGTCAACCTGTCTGTCTCTCAGCCTGTCAACCTGTCTGTCATTCAGACTGTCAACCTGTCTGTCTCTCAGACTGTCAACCTGTCTGTCTCTCAGACTGTCAACCTGTCTGTCTCTCGGACTGTCAACCTGTCTGTCTCTCAGACTGTCAACCTGTCTGTCTCTCAGACTGTCAACCTGTCTGTCTCTCAGTACCTGTCAACCTGTCTCAATTTAATACAGTGATTTGGAAATCATCCAAGTGTGAATGTGAATACAAATCCCTAACCCCAAATGGGTTGCCAGGTTTGTGAGGAGTTGCCAGGTTTGTGGTGGGTTGCCAGGCTCGGTGGAGGTTCCGAAATATCATGATTCTGATTAACCAAGTATGTTAAATAAAATAAGCAAAACACCAATTCTGTCTGGTTTGTATCGTAAGTGAAAATAAATCACAATGATAATTTCCAAAATATAAACATTTGGAAAATACAGGTCACTAGAACAGCAGCTATTATAGCTAACATGGAGGAGGTCGTTACTCCATAGAAATCACCTCGTCACTACTTCAATATGAATCACCCATCCCCATTATAATCAAGTCATGGAGGGTATTTAAGTAGGCCTACTGGGTCCCTGGTAATCAGCACATTAAGTGCTGACCTAGTTCTCAATCAGTGTACCGGAGAGTGTGCTGTCACGTGCACTGTGTCTTTCCAATTGAAAATGTGTGTGTGTGTGTGTGTGTGTGTGTGGGCTTGTGTGTGTGTTGCCCCAGTCTGATCCCAGCCAAGCTGATGCGTGAGTGGAAGGAGCTTCTGTTCTGTGGGAAGGCTCTCTACCCAGCCAGCCAGGACCTGACCCCCTGTGACCCCCTGCTGACCTCTGACCCCCCGCTGAACTCTGACCTCAGCCCACAGCTGCAGCTGGAGATGGAGAAGATCCACATCCTCAATGAGCAGGACTACGAGGAGTACACGGTATGAAGGGGGGAGGGAGGGGGGAGGGAGGGAGGGAGGGAGGGAGGAAGGGAGTGAAGGAGAGAGGTGTTAATGTAGTGATGGTTTTCAATGGCATTTGAATTGTTCACTTCGTCCGTCAGACTATGACAGGGGAGTGGGCGTGGCCCGAGGTTGCCGGGGAGCCCAAGGCTCCACCCCCCAACAACAACATCCTAGGTCATGTGGTCATGCGGCTGACCGGCTTGGTGAGCGTAGCCCCACCCCCTGCCCCGCCTCCCCCCTGCGGCCCCCGCCCCCCCCTCAGGGCCTGTGTGTTGGGGAAGATGTTCTCTGGGAAGACCACCTGTCTGAAACGCATTGCTCAAGGTAAACACACTGGACTCAAGCCATCGGGGGGGAAGGACTAAGATCTATGTGTGTTTCTGCTTGGAGGATAATTACTAGTAAATATGACTTAACAGTCTGTTTCTGTATGTCTAGATAGTCATGTGACCTCCCTGTATTTTACACCTCTCACTCTTCTCCCCAGGGTAAAAAATATGTTTCTGTTCTGCTGTTCTGTTCTATTTCTGCCTCCAACCTTTGACCTTTAGTCCATGGCGTCCACATCCTGTCGGCCAACGATCTGGTGCAGGAAGCTCTTCTGGCGTATCAGGCTGGCCAGACGCAGACAGGAAGTGAGGTCAGAACAATGGTTCCTGCAACATCTGTGGATAAATGTGGATAAATGCATCAGACTAAACACACAGAGAATAAACCATGTTTTCGACCTCCCTCTCACCCCCCCAGCTGTCGGTGTTAGCCCAGAAGGGCGGGGCAGTGGAGCAGATCATTAGGAAGGGCAAAGCCATCCCTGACGAGCTTGTCATCGCCATCGTAGCACATGCCATCAAGTATGGCCTGGCTGTCCATCCAAACGCACCCAAAAACCATAACCTAGCATAGCCTAGCATAGCATAGCCTATCCTAGCATAGCATAGCCAAGCTAACCCCTCAGATGAGACGTTTGTTTTGTGTTCAGGGGTGTGCCACAGAATGTGGGCTGGATCCTGGATGGGCTGCCGGTCAGCGTGGCTCAGGCCAGGCTGCTGGAGGCGGCCCTGGGTGGAGCAGACTCCGCCGACAAGCCCAAGAAGAAGAAGAAAAAGCCTAGCCTGGCGCTCGAACCCAATGCACCCAAAGACCCGCCCCCTCCTGCCCCCATCCTGGACCTGGTGCTGCTATTGGACGTGTCGGACGACCACATCTTGAAGCGCGCCGCCAGGCAGGCCTGTAGGTGGCAGCAAGGCATGCTGGGAGTGTTGTCTCTGGCTGTGTGAGTGTCAAGGTGTTGGCTGGAGACTGAGGTGGTGTTGTTGTAGGTGAGGAGAAGAGCAGGGCTCAACTGGGAGGGGAGGAGCCTAAAGAGCCTGCTGAGAACCCCAGCCAGGACAAGGCTGAGCCTCAAGACCAGGCCCAGCCTCAGCCCCAGGCCCAGCCCCAGGCCCAGCCCCAGCCCCAGCCCCAGCCCCAGCCCCAGCCCCAGCCTCAGCCCATCAACATCAGGGACAAGAGCTTGGAGAAGAGGCAGATTCAACACAGGTGGGCAGCAAGAAACACAAAGTCCTGCATCACACATCACACTCAAAACCTTCCAGACACACAGTACACTGTGCATCATCTGCCCCACCCTGCCTCCTCCGTACCTGCCCTCCAGGATCACTTCCTTCCAGGACACCTGGCCCAAGCTGGAGAAATGGTTTTCTGAGAAGAGAAGCCTTCTGGTTCACATCGATGCTGAGCTGGAGGAAGAGGAGCTGTTCAGGAGGGTGAAGGCTGTGCTGGGCAAACACCTCAGCCAACCAGAGAGCGGTAAGATGTGAGGTCATCAGGATGTGAGGTCATCAGGATGTGAGGTCATCAGGATGTGATGTCACCTTCTCTGTCTGTTGTTGGCCAGGAGACACAGCTGTATGGGTTAAGGTCATTAGGATGTTGTAAGGATTATGGGTGGGAAATTATAATACCATCACAATTATGGATCGCTAATTGAAACATTGTTGTTGTTATTATGGATCGCTAATTATAATATAGTTACGATTATGGATCGCTAATTATAATATAGTTACGATTATGGATCGCTAATTATAATATCATTATGATTATGGGGCCCCACCAGTGGAGGAGGTGGGGTTGGATGGTGAGAAGGTTCCAGAGGCTTGCTCCACCCAGATCCACCCTCAGCCACAGGAGGGCGTCCTAGACGGCTCCTCCACCCAGGTGCAGATCCACCCCCAGCCACAGGAGGGCGTCCTAGACGGCTCCTCCACCCAGGTGCAGATCCACCCCCAGCCACAGGAGGGCGCCCTAGACGGCTCCTCCACCCAGGTGCAGATTCACCCCCAGCCACAGGAGGGCGCTACAGAGTCCACCTCCCTTTCCCCCAAAGGTCCGATCCCCGACACGACACCAACCTGGTTAGCTGCTCTGTCTGTTAGGAGGAGGTTTGATGGACATTTCTCCCGGCCAATAGGAGGTGCCAGGAAGTTGTCCGTGACGAGTTCCTGTGGGGGTAAGGCCAGCCCCTCGGAGCAAGCCAGCTGTTCTGATTGGGTGTTCGTAGATGAACCCCTCCCTGAGGTGAACCAGAATGTTCCGTTAGATTTGAGGCAGTCATGTCTTCATACATCATGTCTCTTTCTTCATACAGTCATGTCCCAAACTGTCCACAGGGTGGCGCTCTACCCCCCCCCCCCCCCCCACCACCACCACCACCACCACCCAGCTAACTCTTGTTCCTCTCAGGAGATCCCTCACTTCCTGGTTCCACACTGGGAGAACGTGTGTGAGGCGTACTTGTCCAACATCAAGACCGTGATGCAGAACCTGCGGCGAGAACGAATCCTGATTATACACCACCTGTACAACATCAGGTGTGGAGCACACACACACACACACACACACACACAGAAGTTACACACTCCCTGCTAGGCACGTTCAGACCATGGTAACTGTGTGTGTGTGTGTGTGTGTGTGTGTGTGTGTGTGTGTGTGTGTGTGTGTGTGTGTGCAGAGAGGAGTACAGGCAGTTCCTGTGTGGCCCGGATGTGAAGCAGGAGTTTGTGACTTCCTGGCAGCAGGACTATAACAGCATCCCTGAAGACATGAGAGCTGATGAAGAGACCAAGGCTGAGCTGCACCAACGCCTCGACGTAACACACACACACACACACACACAGAGACACACACAGATACACACACACCCACACACACACACAGATACACACACACCCACACAGATACACACACACACACACACACACAGATACACACACAGAGACACACACACAGATACACACACAGAGACACACACAGATACACACACACACACACACAGATACACACACACGCACACAGATACACACAGAAATACACACAGGTAGATACACATACACTTTACTTATCCTTATCGCCACGTCCAACCACTCCTATGATTGACAGCCCCCTTGTCCTATCCACTTGCAGGATCTCCGGGAGCGCCTGTGGGACATCTGTGACCGCCGCCGGGAAGAGGCGGGGCAGGAGAGGGCGGCTGTCATGGGCGACGGTTGGCTTGACGACCACACGGGCATCCTGATCAACCACTACTCCACCCTGATGCAGGTGAGCCCATCACGGTCTCAGGACCAGAACAGCTGCTGAACCTCAGGTAAAGGGAGGGGTGAGGGGTGATGTGTCTCTGCTGCCCCCTGCAGGTGGAGGTAGACAGGTTCCAGGACTCAGTGTTCCTCCTCAGGGATTACTACGCTGGCATGTACCGAGACGTGCTGCCTGACACCAGGCTGGACTTCACCTGCCTCCCCCTGCTGGACCTGGCTGAGCTGGAGGAGGCTGACAGGTGCTGGAGGAGGGGAGGGAAGAGAGGGGGGGAGAGGGGAGGGGAGGGGGAGGAGAGGGGAGTGGAGGGGCGGAGAGGGGAGTTAAATACCACGAGAGAGAAGAAAGTATGAATATTGTCACAATGTCTGTCTGCCTGTGTGTCTGTCTGTCTGTCTCTGTCTGTGTGTGTGTCTGTGTGTGTCTGTCTGCCTGTCTACCTGCCTGTCTACCTGTCTGTCTGCCTGTCTGTGTGTGTGTCTGCAGTGCTGAGAGTGGAGCCAAGAGCACTGGGAGCAAGAAGGAGCAGGAAGGAGAAGAGATGAAGAAAACTCAAGTGTGAGGAGGAGAGAGACGGAGGGAGGACAGAGGGAGGAGGGAGGGAGGGAGGAGGAGGAAGGGAGGAGGAGGGAGGGGGAGGGAGGGAGGGAGAGAGAGTGACACCAAGTAGCAGTTAAGTGTATGTCCTGGTGTGTGATCTCTGTCCTGGTGTGCTGGCCCCCAGGGTGCCCCTGATCCCCCAGAGGCCCCCCTCTACAGAGAGCTTGTCCAGACAGAGAGACCCCGACCATGAAGACAAACTACTGCAGCACATCTACACCACCGCCCTCGCTGCTATCAACAA
Source organism: Neosalanx taihuensis (assembly GCA_030340665.1). NCBI lineage: Eukaryota > Metazoa > Chordata > Actinopteri > Osmeriformes > Salangidae > Neosalanx > Neosalanx taihuensis. The sequence continues at coordinate 1,221,369 of CM059316.1, read as the reverse complement.
CATAGTACGCTCTCTATCTCTCTATATCTCTCTCTCTTTCTCTCTATATCTTTCTTTCTCTATATATATCTCTCTTTCTCTATATCTCTCTCTCTCTATATATATATATATATCTATATCTCTCTCTTTCTATATATATCTCTTTTTCTATATCTCCCTCTATCTCTCTCTGTCTCTAGGCGGAGGGAATTGAGGACAGGATTTCTACATTGTTTTAAAGGCTGACTCACGTATGTGTATGTATGGTGTGATGTGTGTGTGTGTGGTGTGTGTGGTGTGTGTGTGAGAGAGCAGGTGTGTGTGGAGGCCCAGCAGCGTGAGGAAGAGGAGGCAGAAGACCTGCAGAGGCAGCAGGAGAGAGAGCGTCTGTGGAGGACGTCTCAGTCCTCCGCCCCGCCTCCAGACACAGACAAGAAGAAGACAGGCAGGAAGAAAGGTACAGGAAGTCTGGAGCTGCTGCAGGGCTCACTTCCTGTCTGCTGCTGGGGACTAACTGGGAATCCTCTCCTCCTCTCCTCCCTCCTCTCCTCCTCTCCTCCCTCCTCTCCTCCCCCAGGTCTCCCCTCCCCAGTAGGGGAGCCCAGCCCCCCCCCTGCTCCTCCGTTGAAGGGGGAGGCAGAGGTGATGGTCCATGTGGCGCTGAGGGCCAAGATCAGACAGGAGTACACAGCTGCACTGTCACATGAAGGTACAAGCTGCCTCTACCTGCTGCCTCTACCTGCTGCCTCTACCTGCTGCCTCTACCTGCTGCCTCTACCTGCTGCCTCTACCTGCTGCTGCCTCTACCTGCTGCTGCCTCTACCTGCTGCCTCTACCTGCTGCTGCCTTTACCTGCTGCCTCTACCTGCTGCCTCTACCTGCTGCTGCCTCTACCTGCTGCTGCCTCTACCTGCTGCCTCTACCTGCTGCTGCCTCTACCTGCTGCTGCCTCTACCTGCTGCTGCCTCTACCTGCTGCCTCTACCTGCTGCTGCCTCTACCTGCTGCCTCTACCTGCTGCTGCCTCTACCTGCTGCTGCCTCTACCTGCTGCTGCCTCTAGCTGCTGCTGCCTCTACCTGCTGCTGCCTCTACCTGCTGCCTCTACCTGCTGCTGCCTTTACCTGCTGCCTCTACCTGCTGCCTCTACCTGCTGCTGCCTCTACCTGCTGCTGCCTCTACCTGCTGCCTCTACCTGCTGCTGCCTCTACCTGCTGCTGCCTCTACCTGCTGCTGCCTCTACCTGCTGCCTCTACCTGCTGCTGCCTCTACCTGCTGCTGCCTCTACCTGCTGCTGCCTCTACCTGCTGCTGCCTCTACCTGCTGCTGCCTCTAGCTGCTGCTGCCTCTACCTGCTGCTGCCTCTACCTGCCTCTCTCTTTCTGCCTCCTTTTCTTCATCTCTGGAATGGGAGGCTGACACTATGCTGTTCTCTGCTGCTGACTCCCCTCCCTCCCTCCCTCCCTCCCTCCCTCCCTCCCTCCCTCCCTCCCTCCCTCCCTCCCTCCCTCCCTCCCTCCCTCCCTCCCTCCCTCCCTCCCTCCCTCCCTCTCTCAGAGGCAGCAGTCAAGGTGCGAGTGGATCTGATTCGTGCCTGTGCGCTTGTGGTGCTACGGGACCTGCAAAAGGGGGCGGAGCAAGCCTTCAAAGCCATGCATGATTGGCTTGAAGCCCGCTTCCTGTCTGAGATGACCAGGTAGGCGGGGTCACTCACCAAAGTGGGCGGGGCCTGGTGTCAGGGTTGAAAACCCACCGCTTAGTGTGTGTGTGTTTCCCCTAGCATCGGCCAGCTGACAGAGGTGGTCTGTCACCACATCGAGGGGGGGTCTGCCCTGCCTAACGAGCTGGTCCTGGAGAGCACAGACTTCTGGGTAGACGGAGACCTGCGCCTGGTGGCCAGCCCCCCGCCGCCCCCCCAGCCGGCCCCCCTAGAGGAGCCCCTGGACGGCAGCCTCAGTCTGAGGCAGCTACACGCCCTGCTGCACCAGTTCCAGCAGGTGGCGCCCTCGGGTGAGACTACACACACTGAAACACACACACACTAAAACACACACACACTGAAACACACACACACTGACACACGTACGCTGAAACACACACACACACACCGACACACAAACTCTATTTCTCTGAGACACACACACACCCTGTTGCACATACACTTAAAAAACTTTATAATCTCTGCTCCCCCCCCCAGGTGTGATATCTGGGGAGCAGTTCTGTCAGGTGTTCCAGGACCTCACCTGTCTGGACCTGGGTGGAGATGCTCTGCCAGAGCGCTGGATGCTGCTGTCCCAGCCTCAGGTACGGCCCTCCCCCACACCCTCACCTGTGTGTCTGTGTGTGCTTGTGTGCTTTTAACTGTGTGTGTGTGTGTGTGTGTGTGTGTGTGTGTAGCTAGCAGAGATGGTCTCCATGCTAACTCAGAACAGCGCTATGCTGGACTGGCGCCAGTTCCTGGTAAGCTCCGCCCTCCCCTGGCCCCTCCCCTCGCTGGCCCAGCTCTTGTCAACCCTGCAGCGCTTCAAGAAAGCCGACGCCCAGGGCACGGGATACATCACAGAGGAGCGCTACCTGCAGGTGGGGAGGGGGACTGCATGCTAGCATGGCTAACACACAACAAAGCTAACGTCTAGTACAGCCAACATGGCTGATATACAGTCTGATTGTGTTGCTCTGTGTGTTTTTGTGTGTGTGTGTGTGTGCGTATGTGTGTGTGTTTCAGACTGACCTGTGGTTCCCTGATGAGCGCTCCCTGCCCGCCACTGAACACCCATCAGAACCGCAACCTTACAACCGCCTGGCCCACCTGCGCAAGGTACACACACACTTATACACACACACACACACACACACACACACATACACACACACCACCACCTGTGACAAAAACAGATCACCTCTCTCCCCTCCTCCTCCTCCTCCTCCTCCTCCTCCCTCCCAGTTTTTCTTCAGGCTGTTCTCAGAGGACGCCCCCCTCCCTCCTCATGTTGACTACATCAGGATGCTGCTGTACCTGTGTGCCCACCCAGACCCCCCCCAGGGCTTCAGCAGGGCCCTCAGTGTGCTGCTGGGCCACGCCCTGCCACACCCCACCTCCAGCCTGCTCAAGGTGACCACTAACCCCCCCCAGCAGGACTCCCAATCAGGGAGGCACGGTGACACAAATCAAACGCCCCCTGTGTGTGGGTTTTGTATGTTCATGTGTGTGTGTGTGTGTGTGTGATCAGTCAGTAACTTGCCTGGAGGAAGGGGTGAGCGAGGCCGTGCAGGAGGAAGAGGAGAAGGGCGAAGTGGGCGTGTCCATCGAGGCGCTGCTCAGGGTGGTGTGTCACGGGGCGGCAAGGTCCGCCCCTTACAGCCGCTTCCAGCCCCACCTGCTCAGCCCCGAGGAAGAACACCGGGAGGTAGGGAGCACCAGGCAGTCGAATCAAACAGCCATCTTCTGTTTCATTATGACTGTGAATGTGGAGAAGGCAGTTTGATTTAGGACCCCACCCCTCCCATCTGCAGGAGCTGGTGAGGGTGTTCAGAGATCTGGGCTTCCAGCCTGACGCAGAGGCACCCTTCTCCCTCCTATCCCAGCATCCTCTGCTGCAGGACCTCATGGAGTCGGCCACACAGCACCAGCTCATAGTGAGTATAACACACGCAATTCCATTGGCTGGCGGCGTGTTTTGGTCTCAGACGGACCAATCACTTTCCTTGGCGCCCATGTGGAGACCAATCAGGTCTAATATCTCCCCTCATCCTCCCTCCCTCTCCCCTCCAGGACATCCCCACACTGCTCCAGGGGGGGCAGTAGAGAGCAGCAGAGCATCCTGGGTAGAGAGCAGCCTACCACACACTGACCCTGGGAGGATGCCCCACACTATCTCACCCTACCCCACCTGACCCCTCAGCACCCTCGTCTCAGGCCACACCCACCCCACTAGATTTAATACAAGCTTAAGTTTAGGAATCAATAATCAACTTGCTCATGTTGCTTAGAAAAGTGATTCTTGTTTTTAAACTGTTGACTTTTACCCAATAAAACACTCAGGTTTGGAAATACTTATGTTTCTTCTGTTCTTGGGTTTCTCCAAGTGTGTGTGTGTGTGTGTGTGTGTGTGTGTGTGTTTTTGTGTGTGTGTGTCGATGTGTGTGTGAGAGAGAGAGAAACAGAGACAGAGACATGGAGAGATATACAGAGACAGAGAGACAGAGACTGACAGACAGACAGAGACAGAGAGACAGAGAGACAGAGAGACAGAGTCAGACAGACAGAGACATACAGACAGAGACAGAGAGACAGAGAGACAGAGAGACAGAGACAGAGACAGAGAGACAGACAGAGTCAGACAGAGTCAGACAGACAGAGTCAGACAGACAGACAGAGTCAGACAGACAGAGACAGACAGAGAGACAGAGACAGAGAGACAGACAGAGTCAGACAGACAGAGACAGACAGACAGAGTCAGACAGAGACAGACAGAGAGACAGAGACAGACAGAGACAGAGAGACAGAGACAGACAGAGTCAGACAGACAGACAGACAGAGTCAGACAGACAGAGACAGACAGAGAGACAGAGACAGAGAGACAGACAGAGTCAGACAGACAGAGACAGACAGACAGAGACAGACAGACAGAGTCAGACAGAGACAGACAGAGAGACAGAGACAGACAGAGTCAGACAGACAGAGACAGAGAGACAGACAGACAGACAGTCAGACAGAGACAGACAGAGAGACAGAGACAGACAGAGACAGACAGAGAGACAGACAGACAGAGTCAGACAGACAGAGAGACAGAGACAGACAGAGACAGACAGAGGGACAGACAGACAGAGTCAGACAGACAGAGACAGAGAGACAGACAGACAGAGTCAGACAGACAGAGTCAGACAAGACAGAGACAGAGAGACAGACAGACAGAGTCAGACAGACAGAGTCAGACAAGACAGAGACAGAGAGACAGACAGACAGAGTCAGACAGACAGAGTCAGACAGACAGAGTCAGACAGACAGAGACAGAGAGACAGACAGACAGACAGAGTCAGACAGAGACAGAGAGACAGACAGACAGAGTCAGACAGACAGAGACAGACAGAGTCAGACAGACAGAGTCAGACAGACAGAGACAGAGAGACAGACAGACAGAGTCAGAGATAGACAGAGACAGACAGAGAGACAGACAGACAGAGTCAGACAGACAGAGACAGAGAGACAGACAGAGTCAGACAGACAGAGACAGACAGAGAGACAGACAGAGACAGAGAGACAGACAGACAGAGAGACAGACAGAGTCAGACAGACAGAGTCAGACAGACAGAATCAGACAGACAGAGTCAGACAGACAGAGACAGACAGACAGAGACAGAGAGACAGACAGAGTCAGACAGACAGAGACAGACAGAGAGACAGACAGAGACAGAGAGACAGACAGACAGAGAGACAGACAGAGTCAGACAGACAGAGTCAGACAGACAGAGTCAGACAGAGACAGAGAGACAGACAGACAGAGTCAGACAGACAGAGTCAGACAGACAGAGTCAGACAGACAGAGTCAGACAGACAGACAGTCAGACAGACAGAGTCAGACAGACAGAGTCAGACAGACAGTCAGACAGACAGAGTCAGACAGAGTCAGACAGACAGAGACAGACAGTCAGACAGACAGACAGTCAGACAGACAGAGTCAGACAGACAGAGTCAGACAGAGTCAGACAGACAGAGTCAGACAGACAGAGTCAGACAGACAGACAGTCAGACAGACAGAGTCAGACAGACAGAGACAGAGAGACAGACAGAGTCAGACAGACAGAGACAGAGAGACAGACAGTCAGACAGACAGAGTCAGACAGACAGAGTCAGACAGACAGAGACAGACAGACAGACAGACAGAGTCAGACAGAGTCAGACAGACAGAGTCAGACAGACAGAGACAGACAGACAGACAGAGTCAGACAGAGTCAGACAGACAGAGTCAGACAGACAGAGACAGACAGACAGACAGACAGAGACAGAGAGACAGACAGACAGAGTCAGACAGACAGAGTCAGACAGACAGTCAGACAGACAGAGTCAGACAGACAGTCAGACAGACAGAGTCAGACAGACAGAGTCAGACAGACAGAGTCAGACAGAGTCAGACAGACAGAGTCAGACAGACAGAGTCAGACAGACAGAGTCAGAGAGACAGACAGAGTCAGACAGACAGAGTCAGACAGACAGAGTCAGACAGACAGAGAGACAGACAGAGTCAGACAGAGTCAGACAGACAGAGTCAGACAGACAGAGTCAGACAGACAGAGTCAGACAGACAGAGACAGAGAGACAGACAGACAGAGTCAGACAGACAGAGTCAGACAGACAGTCAGACAGACAGAGTCAGACAGAGTCAGACAGACAGAGAGACAGTCAGACAGAGTCAGACAGACAGCTCCAGGTCGATGTGGCCCCCTCCTCTTCCTTTCTGAATGACTTGTTCCCCTAACGACCCTCAGGCAGACGCAGCCATACGCAGCGCCGAGCCACAAAGAGGCTTTTGTCCGTCCTCATCCCAGCCCTCATGTCACCAGGTCTGAACTGGACTCCAAAGCCACCAGAGAGGAACCTGGGTGACAGAAAGGTCCCCATAGCGCTCCTATTCAGAGCCCATTGTTAGGGCCGCCTTCCTGTTTAATCAGTTGGGTGCTGTGGCTTGTGTATTCAGACACAATTAATGTGATGTTCACTGTGACAGGCTAACATCAAAACTAGGGGGAGTCAGCAGTGTGCAGCATCTTTATATATGTTATTTTTGTGTAGCCTACAGGTTAACCCTTTGAGTTTATACAGCTTTTGATAGGATTCCCTGTTTCTTTGTATTTTGATATTTTGATATTTTGATATTTTGACCTGTTACTCTGAGTGCTTTACCGTACCCTGCTACTGTTGTAAACTGCAATTCCCCCACTGAGGGACAAATAAAGAATGATTTCATCTGATCTTAAAATGTAGTTAAAACTTTGGCCTAACATGAATTTTGTATTTATTTAAATGCACAACTGCTGACACATGCATTCAAGACTTCACTCTTCCACCCAAACTCATCTGCCTTTCTATGAATGTAATTCTCTGTTTCCAATGCAGTGTTAATTGGCGGCTCCATTCATCCTCTCTGAGACTAATGAATTAGAAGTATTCTAACAAACTGGCCTGCTAACAAGCTAGCTGGACTCTAACTAGCTGGGAGCCAGTCTGTTTTAACTAGAGCTGTTGGCTGCTGTTAAGAGAACGTGTGCTTGGGTCTCTGTGACTTTGGCTCACGTGTCCATCCTAATGACTGGGAATAGATATCATGAATAATAGTGTGCAGTAGATCTCATTATCACGTATCCTACTTAATTAGAGCAACACACAAAAAAAGGCAAAAAAAAAAGGAAAAGGCTTCTGTTTTGTTTAATTAAATCGTGTTTGCCCAAAATAATTTTGGGGGGTTATGTGTACTTTACCTCTCTCTTTTTCTATCTATCTCTCTCTTCTTTCTCTCTCTCCTACTGATCTAGCTTTCTATCTCTGTGTGTGTTCCTCTATCTGGGGGTTTAGTTGTGTGTGTATCTAATCAGTCTCTTTGTTTATTTCTTTAATTCTCTCACAATGTATTGCTCCTTCTCTTCCTCTGCCTCTCATCCTCTGTCATTTGTTTGCAGTTAAAAAAGTATAAAAGAGAATCAGTTTCCTCCTTCCATCTATTTTCATGCCGTTTAGAACGAGCAGGATTCTTCCAATCAAGTGTTGCTCTCTGTCTTCCTTTCAAATACAAAATAAAGGGGGATGGCATAGTCTCTCTGTCTCCCCCTCGCTGTCTCCCTCTCCCCCTCTCTGTCTCCCTCTCTCCCCCTCTCTCTCTCCCTCTCTGTGTGTCTCTCTGTCTTTCTCTCCCTCTCACACACATCACTGTTATTCCACCTCAGATGAACTTAGAGTGTGACTCTTGGAGCCTCACACACACACACACGCACGTACAAACACACATATCCTCCACACACACACACATCCTCCACACACACACACATCCTCCACACACACACACACACACATCCTCCACACACACACACATCCTCCACACACACACACACATCCTCCACACACACAGCCTCCACATTAGCACCCACACCCCAGAGTGGACCAGTCCTAATCAGAGAGCAGGGGCAAGCGGAGCTGTTCTCTGCCCCAGAACGGAGCTACATGATGGGCAGAGTGTCTCTGGTGTGCCTCCTGGCTCTTCCTGCCCTGCTGCACACTGCCAAGATCCTCACTGTCTGCCTCATAGGTCAGTAGATCCTGTCTGTTGCTTATTGGTCAGTAGATCCTGTCTGTAGCTTATTGGTCAGTAGATCCTGTCTGTTGCTTATTGGTCAGTAGATCCTGTCTGTAGCTTATTGGTCAGTAGATCCTGTCTGTTCTGTTACTTATTGGTCAGTAGATCCTGTCTGTAGCTTATTGGTCAGTAGATCCTGTCTGTTCTGTTACTTATTGGTCAGTAGATCCTGTCTGTTGCTTATTGGTCAGTAGATCCTGTCTGTAGCTTATTGGTCAGTAGATCCTGTCTGTTCTGTTACTTATTAGTCAGTAGATCCTGTCTGTTGCTTATTGGTCAGTAGATCATGTCTGTTGTTTATTGGTCAGTAGATCCTGTCTGTTGTTTATTGGTCAGTAGATCCTGTCTGTTGCTTATTGGTCAGTAGATCCAGTCTGTTGCTTATTGGTCAGTAGATCCTGTCTGTTGCTTATTGGTCAGTAGATCCTGTCTGTTGCTTATTGGCCAGCAGATCCTGTCTGTTGCTTATTGGTCAGTAGATCCTGTCTGTTGCTTATTGGTCAGCAGATCCTGTATGTTGCTTATTGGTCAGTAGATCCTGTCTGTTACTTATTCTTCTTCTTATCGGTCAGTAGAACTCAGAAGACAAAGCTTTCACTATGGCTGTATTGTGTGTTAGGCTGTATTATGTGTTTTATGTGTTAAACTGTGTGTTGGTGTGTGTGTGTGTGTGTTAACCTGCGTGTTAGTGTATTAATCTGTATTGTGATGTGTGTGTGTGTGTGTGTGTGTGTGTGTAGGTGGAAGCCATTACATGCTCCTGGATGAGGTCTCACACACCTTCCACCAGAGTGGTCATGAAGTTCGCATGCTGCTGCAGCTGGGGAATCCTATAATCACAGGTGGTACACACACACACACACACACACACACACACACAAACACACACACATTCATATACACACCACATACACCTATCACACACAGACTCACACACTTCCCTGTTACCTCTGCCAGGTTTGGAATACGCAGGGCGTTCCCATAGCTACCAGTTGACCACCTGGTCTGCAGGAGATAGCTACATCACTCAGTACAACGGCTGGTTCCTGGAGCAGCAGGTCCACTTCCTGCTGGGACAGTACGCCTCACACACACACACACACACACACACACACACTGTCTGCCTCACACACACTGTCTGCCTCACACACACACACACACACACACACACACACACACACACACACACACACACACACACACACACACACACACTGTCTGCCTCACACACACACACACACACACACACACACACACTGTCTGCCTCACACACACACACTCACACACACTCTCTCTCTCAGGGACAACTTCAGTAACTTACTGAACTTCATGGGTCACCTGTCATACCAGTGTGACCTCATCCTGTCTGACCAGGAAGTGATGTCGTTCCTCCGTGGCGAGGCCTATGACCTGGCCATCTTGGACGCGTTCAACCCCTGCTCCTTCCTGCTGGCTCATGCCCTAGGTCAGAGGTCGAGACTCAGAGAAAGCTTGTGATTGGCTGTTGAGAAATGCAGTGGGGGGCCAGTGTCAGTGGTTTAATCAGACAACTTCAGAAAATAATGATTCATTATAAGAAAACTGTGGAACTGTTTCACTGTACCTGTGTTGTCTTCTGCAGGTCTACGTTATGTGTCCTTCTACCCTGGGGGTCTTAATGTCCCCCTCTCCGCCAGCCTCCCTGCCCCCCTCTCCCACACCCCCATCTTCAACTCCCGCCTCTCCGATCACATGACCCTCTGGGAGCGCGTGCAGAACCTGCTGTGGGCCGTCGCCTCTCCGATTGGTCAGGAGATGGTGTTCCACAGGTTCCAGGGCGTGGCAGAGCGCCATTTCCCCCCGGATGCCCCGGCTCCGCCTCTTTCGGAGCTGTACAGCCAATCAGAGCTGTGGGCGTTTAACACAGACTTCTCATTGGAGTTCCCCCAGCCCCTGATGCCCTACACCGTGCTAGTGGGCGGGCTCCTGTCCAAACCTGCTACACCTGTTCCCCAGGTGAGGTCCTCCATCATCACACCCCTGCATCAGGTCATCAGGTTGAATGGTTCTCAGTGTGTGAGCTACCTGTGTTCCTGCCCCTCCAGGATCTGGAGGAGTGGATCTCTGGCTGGGGCGAGGCTGGCTTCGTGGTGGTGACCCTGGGATCCATGCTGTCCTCAGTTCCCCTGGAGGATCTGCTGCTGGAGCTGTCTGCAGGCCTGTCCTCCCTCCAGCAGGGGGTGCTGTGGAGGTACGAGCCAGGGCTCTGGCCACCGCACCTCCCCACACCACCCAACATCCGGCTGGAGGGCTGGCTGCCGCAGAACGACCTGCTGGGTAGGACAATGAGATCTTGGAGTTTGGGGTGGGGGGGTGGGAGGGAATTTAACAATCATTCCCTTCCCCTTTTGCCTTCCATCACTTCCTACCACTCTCTCTCTCTCACCCCTCCCTCCCCCTTCCTCCCCCTCCCTCCCCCTCCCTCTCCCCTCTCCAGGCCACCCAAGGGCTCGTGTCCTGGTCACCCATGCAGGGCAGAACAGCCTCCTCCAGGCTGTGTACCATGCTGTCCCTGTCCTGGCCATCCCTCTGTTCGGGGATCAGTTTGACAACGCTGTGCGTGTTCAGGCTCGGGGGCTGGGGCTGGTGATCAGCCCCCAGCAGCTCTCCAGGAGGCTGCTAACAGACAGCATCCTCACCCTCATCCAGGACCCCAGGTGGGGCCACGCCCGCCCGCACACAGCCAGCAAACAAGCCTAGGCTTTAGCTTAGCAGGCTAACACTGTTGTAACTGTGTGTGATGGTCAGTAACTCCCACATCCTGTCCCGCCTTCTTTAACAGTTATAAGACCTCAGCACTGTCACTCAGCCGGATCCACCAATCACAGCCTCTCGCTCCCGGGCCTCTGCTGGTGAAGTGGGTGGAGCATGTTCTAATGAGCGGAGGTGGAGCCCACCTTCGCCCCGCCTCCCTGGACCAGCACTGGTTCCAGCGCTGCCTGCTGGATGTGGCCCTGCTCCTCTTCCTGGGGCTGTTGGGAGTTGTAGTTCTTCCCTGGGTCCTGCTGAGAGGAAAAGTTAGCAGCAAGGCTAAAATGAAACTACAATGATGGAGGGAACATGTGGTTTATCTTATGTCCTGTATGTTTGTCATGTTCACTGTGGTGAATCAGGTTAGTGCAGCATGGTTCAGTGAGTCAGTAGTATAACATGAAGGGATGAGTGGATTATGGATAGACAGATGTCTGTGTACACACATAGATATAAGTGTATAGATAAGACACAGACGTGTATGTAGATTCTGTTTCAACAGTGTAAATATGATGCAGGAGATTCAATAAATAAACCTTTGAGGATCCAAAAACCAGCTTCTCTCTGTCCTCTTCCCCCCTCTTCTCCCCTCTTCCCCCCTCTTCCCCTTCCTTCCCTCCTGGGTGATCTGGTCTCTCGTTAACCCCTGTTTGGTCGACCGGGACTGGGGCAGAAGGGGGGCTGGGGCAGGAGGGGGCCAGTGGAAGACGAGGGGCCGGGGCAGGTGGGGGCCTGAGGCAGGAGGGGGGCTGGGGCAGGAGGGGGGCTAGGGCAGGAGTGGGGCTGGGGCAGGAGGGGACTGGGGCAGGAAGGGGGCTGAGGCTGGGGCAGATGGGGTGAGTGAGTCGACCATGTCGTGACAAGAGAACAGAGGACAAAATCCCCTCCCTCCCCACTACACACACACCTCAATACACACTCTCCCCACTACACACACACATCCTATTTTCCTCGCACGCAAACATGGCGTCCAGGAGGAGTGGTTCATTGTGTGGGGTGAAAGGCTAACTAGATGACCTCTGATGGAGGCTTGTTTTGGTTCTGAGTGCCCCTGTGGGTCAGTTACCATGACAATTCTACCCCCCCCCATCCCCCCCCCCCCCCCATTCCCCCCTCCCCTTACCCACCCACTCTTGTTTTTCCAAAGCTAAATTAGATAGATGCAAACACACACACAAACACACACACACACACACACACACAAAAGATAAAGCAATAAAACCCTCATCTTTTTATAGTTAAAACTTTACTCAAAATATTCTGTGGAATCACATCATTGATACAAAACTGATTCTAAACTTAGTTTGCCTTGTTGATTTAGGAAGAAAAAGGAGGTTCAAATAAATACAGGTTATTTGGCACATGGACGAGATCCTTCAGGTAAACAACAACAGGAAGTAGACAAGCCCTTGACAGGTGCCACGCTCACCTGGGGGTCACACACCTGGGGGGTCTGGACTACCAGAGAGGGTCACACACCTGGGGGGGTCTGGACTACCAGAGAGGGTCACACACCTGGGGGGGTCTGGACTACCAGAGAGGGTCACACACCTGGGGGGTCTGGACTACCAGAGAGGGTCACACACCTGGGGGGTCTGGACTACCAGAGAGGGTCACACACCTGGGGGGGTCTGGACTACCAAAGAGGGTCACACACCTGGGGGGTCTGGACTACCAGAGAGGGTCACACACCTGGGGGGGTCTGGACTACCAGAGAGGGTCACACACCTGGGGGGGTCTGGACTACCAGAGAGGGTCACACACCTGGGGGGGTCTGGACTACCAGAGAGGGTCACACACCTGGGGGGTCTGGACTACCAGAGAGGGTCACACACCTGGGGGGTCTGGACTACCAGAGAGGGTCACACACCTGGGGGGTCTGGACTACCAGAGAGGGTCACACACCTGGGGGGGTCTGGACTACCAGAGAGGGTCACACACCTGGGGGGTCTGGACTACCAGAGAGGGTCACACACCTGGGGGGTCTGGACTACCAGAGAGGGTCACACACCTGGGGGGTCTGGACTACCAGAGAGGGTCACACACCTGGGGGGGTCTGGACTACCAGAGAGGGTCACACACCTGGGGGGGTCTGGACTACCAGAGAGGGTCACACACCTGGGGGGTCTGGACTACCAGAGAGGGTCACACACCTGGGGGGTCTGGACTACCAGAGAGGGTCACACACCTGGGGGGGTCTGGACTACCAGAGAGGGTCACACACCTGGGGGGTCTGGACTACCAGAGAGGGTCACACACCTGGGGGGGTCTGGACTACCAGAGAGGTTCACACACCTGGGGGGTCTGGACTACCAGAGAGGGTCACACACCTGGGGGGTCTGGACTACCAGAGAGGGTCACACACCTGGGGGGTCTGGACTACCAGAGAGGGTCACACACCTGGGGGGGTCTGGACTACCAGAGAGGGTCACACACCTGGGGGGTCTGGACTACCAGAGAGGGTCACACACCTGGGGGGGTCTGGACTACCAGAGAGGGTCACACACCTGGGGGGTCTGGACTACCAGAGAGGGTCACACACCTGGGATATCGAGTCCAACATCTTTACGTCAGTGAAAAAGTCCAGTCAGCACTTCCAACTTCAGTGTTTTTTTTAAACAGCAGTATCTGTACTTCTACTTGAGTGAAGGAGGTGTGTTCTTCTGCCCTCTCTGACTCAGATGAACAGCCGTAACCACGGTGATGTCTTGACGGTGGTTCACAGCAGGTTAACTCCACCCAGGTCACATTAGAGGGGCGGGGTTTGTTCCTTATGACCAATCACAAACATGAACAAGTCTACCAGTTTTACACAAGCTGAGCAAACTACTAAACACATATGAAGAATGTTTTGATAAGGTGTTGGAAGAGAGATAAAACTGAACAAAAAATGGGACAAAAGAGAAAATGAATGAAATAAAAGAATCTAAAGATTAAACTCTAGCAGATTAAGTAGCAACACTCACACCTGATAATAATTCTGCTTAATCACCATCATATGAATAAATACAGTGTTCAAATCTTCTGTCAGCAGGTGGAAGAACATGCTGACATGTCTTATTCTGTCTGACCTGATAGAGACGACCAGAAAAAGCCTTTTAAATACACCCTGTACCAAAACATACAGCATGTGTCTGTGTGTGTGTCTGTGTGTGTGTGTGGACCTTAGTCTGTTCACACACACACACACACACACACACACACACACACACACACACACACACACACACACACACACACACACACACACACACACACACACACACACACACACACACACACACACACACACACACACACACACACACACACACACACTTCCTGAGAGAACACAACCATAAGGTTTCCCTTTTTTCATCTAACCCCTTCTTCCCCTTCTCTCCTCGCTCCCTCTCTCCTCGCTCCCTCTCTCCTCGCTCCCTCTCTCCTCGCTCCCTCTCTCCTCGCTCCCTCTCTCCTCGCTCCCTCTCTCCTCGCTTCTCTTCTTCTTTGAATCCTGAGTTTCTCAGACATCATCGAAGATGCCAGAGTGAGAGAGAGACATGTACCGCCCACCCTCTGACCTGGAGAGAGAGAGAGAACAGGGGATGATCAGTGCAATAGAACAAGAGAAGGATGTGAAGATCATTGAATTACTGCTACAGTCACACACTCTCACACACACACACACACACACACACACACACTCTCTCCCTCTCTCTCTCTCTCACCTGAGGGAGGGAGAGTGTGTGTTTGGGCAGAGGGGCTGCAGGTGATCTTCTATGTGGTCCCCCTCCTCTCCCCCCTCTGCCCACTGGCTCAGCAGCCCTGGGTGGACACAAGCCAGAGTTACAGTCGAAACTCACAACCCAGGAACCTAACCCAGGTTTACTGTCCAATCAAACAACATGATGTCACCAGGTCACCTGACCTCTCTGTGACATCACCAGGCCTCACCTGCTGTGCTCTCAATAGATGAGTCGCTGTCCTTTTGTGTTGAGAATCCCCTCCGAGCTGTCCCTGCATCCTGCCTCCCGGCCCCCTGCCTCCCGGCCCCCTGCCTCTCCGTGTATCGCCCCCGCCAGCCCTGGACCCCCCCACAGGAGACAGTGTTATCTGGGTGTCCCTGGCCCTGTACAGAGCTGGGCAGAGCCCCAGGGGCCAGCAGGGGATTTGAACCGAGGTTCTGAGAGGCTCACCTGTCTCCGACTCTCCCCCTCCTCTCTCCTCTGACGCTTCCTGCGCTCTGAACATCCACAGGTGAGATGGGGAGGAGAACCAGGAAGTAAACAGGAAGTAACACTTTTATGGGAGGGAGAGTGTGAGGGTAGGAGGTATGGAATGAGAGAGAGAGAGAGAGAGAGAGAGGGAGAGAGAGAGAGAGAGAGAGAGAGAGAGAGAGAGAGAGAGAGAGAGAGCGAGAGAGAGGGAGAGAGAGGGAGAGAGAGAGTGTGTGTGTTTGTGTGTGTGTGTGTGAAAGAACCTCGTCTAATGAGTTCCCGCCCCTCGTCCACCAGGTCAGAGGTCAGGTCGTCATGGCTACTCATGTACTGCTGGAATCCTATCAGGTTCAGACAGCGGCTGCCAAGACTACAGGAGGAGAGAGGTGAGAGGATGAAGGATGTCTGCTTAGAACGTCCTGATTGGTCCGGATCACATTCCTAAATCCAAACTTCTCTCTAATTAAATAAACCATTCTAACAGTGTTAGAAGCGTATATATTTATCCTTCAGAATAAAAGTCCTGGGACTGCTGACCTGTAGTAGGTAGAGATGCAGAGAAACACCACCAGCACTGGGTAGTAGATGTAGAACCCGTCTGCTATGAAGAACAGCAGCTGCATGGAGCCCATGATCTGGGAGAGGGAGATCACATCAACCAATCAGATCCATCTATACAGTCATCCAAATCAAATCAACCAATAACAGGGCAGAGGGGGCGGGGGTTGTGGCTCACGGAGGTGTAAGCGGTCTGCTGCCTGTCCTGGTGGGAGATGGTGGAGTCCATGTGGATGAGACCCAGGAAGTTGAGACAGAGGGGCGGAGTCAGGCGACAGAACAACCTGGAGCAGAAGCAGGAAACACACAAACAGGTTCAGCCCCTGTCTACACACACACACACACACACACACAAGAACACACACACAAGAACACACAACTGTTTCTCAGTGTAACACACAGGCAGGTGTACGTACATGCCGCTGAACTGCAGGCTGTATGCGTCAGTGTGGTGGGGGACGAGGTAGTAGTAGTTAAACACTCGGATTTGGAACACGGTGGAGTAAACGCACACGCACAGGAAGAAGATGGTGACAAAGCACGCCATCTGGTGGACAGACACGGTCACAACAACAACAACAACAGAAGTAAAAGAAGCCAATCAGCTGACAAGACCCATGGAACCTTCTAGATTTGAAAAATTAAGATCAAACTGCCGGATAGACATCTATTTCAGTTGGAGGGATGTTTTTTAGGAATATCATAATAACATATCATGTATAATTTTCTTTTCCCACTTTCTACATACATTGTGTGAGTGTGTATGTCACTTTGATGAAAAGTCATCTTCATATTGTTCAGTAGTTTAATATCCCAGTATTTCCATAATAAGACTTCACATATGAACTATTTAACTGTAACCCTGCTGGGCTAGTTTCAGACGGTTGTGAGTCTGTGAGGAGGCAGGGAGGCAGGGAGGCAGGGCCCTACCTCGATGTAGAGGTAGTTATAGTCTGCCTCAGCCAGTTGGATCAGAACAGCGAACACGGACAGAACAGGCCTGGTGCTGAAGAACGTGCACTCAGACCAGACCACAGCCAGAGACATGAGAGACAGAACCACCGCTAGAACCCGGTAGAACCACGCCTTCAGAACACACTCCCAGATCCACACTGGAAACACAGAACCACAGAACAGTTAGTCTGGACCGGAACCAACCTGGAGTCAGAGGGACAGAATAAGCACTGAGGTAAATATGCAGGGAGAGGAAGTGTTCAGCTTGCTCACTGATACAGTGTTCTCTCTCTTATTGTGTGTCTGTTTGTCTCAGGTGTTCCTTATCTCTTCAATACATTCTTCACTTCTTCACAAAACTGTGTGTGTGTGTTTTGTGTGTGTACATTAGATTAGTACAGTTTTAGGTCTAAAGATATTGTAAAACATGCACAATTGAACCGGAACACACAGGGGTCACACAGGGGTCACTGAACCCTTATAAACACACTGCCAGCATGCTCACACATACGTGTTAAGCTGCTTTGGATAAAGAAACATTAACGTAACATTTGCACTCCTAATCTTTCTGGGGCCATGAGCCCTGGTCAGGGTGAGAGGGATGCGTACCCATGCGAGGGGGGCAGAGCAGGGAGTGAAGCCAGGATCGGGGCTCCTCGCTGGGGAAGCTGGAGGTGAACTGGTGGGTCTGGCTGCTCTGGTTCTTAGACACGTCCTCCAGGTGGAAGGCTCTCTCCAGGAGGAGGCTCCACTGGACCTGAGTCTGGCTGTGTTTCTGCACCCACCAGATCACCTGACACACACACACACAAATCAGTACACACACATTAATACACAGAGAGAGACAGAGAGAGAGAAACAGTGAGGTGGAGAGAGAGAGAGAGAGAGGGAGAAAAAGAGAGAGAGAGAGAGGTGGAGGAAGAGAAAGTGAGAGACTGAGAGACAGAGAGAGACAGAGAGAGACAGAGAGAGACAGAGAGATAGAGAGAGACAGAGAGAGACAGAGAGATAGAGAGAGACAGAGAGAGACAGAGAGATAGAGAGAGACAGAGAGAGACAGAGAGAGACAGAGAGAGACAGAGAGATAGAGAGAGACAGAGAGAGACAGAGAGAGACAGAGACATAGAGAGAGACAGAGAGATAGAGAGAGACAGAGAGAGACAGAGAGATAGAGAGAGACAGAGAGAGACAGAGAGAGACAGAGAGACAGAGAGACAGAGAGAGACAGAGAGAGACAGAGAGAGACAGAGACATAGAGAGAGACAGAGAGATAGAGAGAGACAGAGAGAGACAGAGAGAGACAGAGAGAGACAGAGAGAGACAGAGAGACAGAGAGACAGAGAGAGACAGAGAGAGACAGAGAGAGACAGAGACATAGAGAGAGACAGAGAGATAGAGAGAGACAGAGAGAGACAGAGAGAGACAGAGAGAGACAGGTGGAGAGAGACAGAGAGACAGAGAGAGACAGAGAGAGACAGAGAGAGACAGAGAGAGACAGAGACATAGAGAGAGACAGAGAGATAGAGAGAGACAGAGAGAGACAGAGAGAGACAGAGAGAGACAGAGAGAGACAGGTGGAGAGAGACAGAGAGACAGAGAGAGACAGAGAGAGACAGAGAGAGACAGAGAGAGACAGAGACATAGAGAGAGACAGAGAGATAGAGAGAGACAGAGAGAGACAGAGAGATAGAGAGAGACAGAGAGAGACAGAGAGAGACAGAGAGACAGAGAGACAGAGAGAGACAGAGAGAGACAGAGAGAGACAGAGACATAGAGAGAGACAGAGACATAGAGAGAGACAGAGAGATAGAGAGAGACAGAGAGAGACAGAGAGAGACAGAGAGAGACAGAGAGAGACAGGTGGAGAGAGACAGAGAGACAGGTGGAGAGAGACAGAGAGAGACAGAGACATAGAGAGAGACAGAGACATAGAGAGAGACAGAGAGATAGAGAGAGACAGAGAGAGACAGAGAGAGACAGAGAGAGACAGAGAGAGACAGGTGGAGAGAGACAGAGAGACAGGTGGAGAGAGACAGAGAGATAGAGAGAGATAGAGAGAGACAGAGAGAGACAGGTGGAGAGAGACAGAGAGACAGGTGGAGAGATGTGTTCACCTGTTTGTGCAGCTTGACCAGGCTGGTCTTGGAAGGCAGCAGGTTCTGCTGGGTCTCCTGCTCAGGGCTCTCTGTGTTCCTGCCCAGCCTCTCCTGGTACTCTACAGGACACTGCAGCAGGAAGAGGAGGAGCTTTGGCAGGAAGTCACAGCAGTAAGTGTGTGTTCAGGTGAGGGTTAGGCTCAGTCTGACCTTCTTGAGGATGGTGTCCACACACCTCCAGAGAGGATGTCTGAAGCTGATGGACTGATGGACACTGGCCACTTCCTGTTAGAGACAGGAACAGGGTCAACAGGGACGGGGTCAACAGGGACGGGGTCAACTATCCTTACAGAGAAGCCCCGCCCCCCCGTCCCCCTCCTCCTCCTCCTCCCCCCCCTCCCCCTCCTCCTCCTCCCCCTCCTCCCCCTCCTCCTCCCCCTCCTCCCCCTCCTCTCCCCCTCCCCCCCGTCCCCCTCCTCCTCCTCCTCCCCCTCCTCCCCCCCCTCCCCCCCCTCCCCCTCCTCCCCCTCCTCCTCCTCCTCCCTCACCTCCAGCGCGTCCTCCAGCCCTTCCTCTGCCTCAGCCTTCTCCGCCGCCATCTTGGCCACCTTGAAGTAGGTCTTGGCCAGCAGGTAACCGTGGCAAGAGGCCCTCCAATAAGAGCGGGGGATCTCCACCAGGCCGTAGCCTAGCAACAGCACCAGCAGGAAGAGACCCCAGGTGTTGGCAGCAGTGATACCGATGGTCTGGAGGTCACGCCTGGGGAGTACAGGAGACAATATCCCATTAGTGGAGAGGACACACACACAAACACACACACACACACACACACACACACAGACACACACACACACACACACTGACCAGGTGAGATGCCACTGAGGGTGAGCAGCGAGGTAGATGAGGAGGGAGATGAAGATGAGCAGGTAGGTTCCATAGTAGACAGCGTTCTCTATCAGCGCTGTCTTCACCCTCCCTGCCCGAGAGAACGCTCCGGAACGAGCATAGGACTGCATGAAGGGAATCAGCAGCCTGCACGCACACACACACACACACACACACACACACACGCATGCACACGCACACACACACACACACACACAGGTAATTACATACACACAAATATTAAGAGAGAGTCTATGAGTGTGTGTGTGTGAGATTACCAGGTGAGACACTGTGATGTCCAGTACACCACACGCCAGAACACCGGCAGGATCCCATCTGGGATGTAGGACCAGGGTTTAGAACACGCCTTCAGAGGCCTGTGCTCACACACACACACACACACACACACACATGCACATATACACACACACACACGGTGACCTCAATTACAAGTTGAAATGTGTAAACATGATTGTGTGTGTGTCCCAGTGGGGGAGGTGTGGCAGGGCCAGTAACTCAGGTTAACTCTAACCCAGGTTAACTCTAACCCAGGTTAACTCTAACCCAGGTTAACTCTAACCCAGGTTAGCCCTACCTGGCAGTGGGGAGGATGGATGTGTTGGATGAGGTGTGGTTGGCAGGGTGTTGACTGGTCACAGCACTCTGATGGGGGTCGTTGTCTATCTTACACTGGTTATAGATGGTCTGGAAACATACAAGGCTTTATTATAGACAGTTAAACACTCAAGGATAGCACCTGCTCACACACACATCCTCCACAACACACACACATCCTCCACAACACACACACATCCTCCACAACACACACACATCCACCACAACACACACACATCCTCCACAACACACACAAGTCCTCCAGAGCACACACACTCACACCAATTTCCCCACTGCAAGACAAATAAAGGATTATCTTATCTTGTCAACACACACACACTCTGACCAATACACACACCTTCACCAACACACACACCAAACCCCTTCCCCCGGTTACAGTTACCGTGCTAACGTCGAGCGGCAGGATGAGGATGATGAGGATGCTGAGGTACCAGGCCAGCAGGGTGCCTAGCAACACCAGAGGCTGCTGCTTCCTCACGTTACCATAGCGATGCAGCAGGAAGAGAGCCAGGCAGAAGGCCAGCCCGACCTCCACGCCCAGCGCCACCTCGCTCATCTTCCGTCACGGAAACATCGCTGGACACACACACCTGGGACACACACACCTGGACACACACACCTGGGACACACACACACCTGGATACACACACCTGGATACACACACCTGGATACACACACCTGGATACCACCTGTAAACTGAAGGGAGAGACAATATACAGGTAAATATATAGGGTTAGAATGAGAGAGAGACATAGATAAATATACCTATAGAGACGGTCAGTCTCTAAAACTAGACTGCCAACGGACTGTCACATTCTTCAGTGTGGATTTGTATCAGATGTGTCGACATGGCAAAATACACAGACAGTCATGAATAACCAGTTTTGTACAGCGGCTGTGTGATCACTGTTGTGGACTACAACAAACCTCTAAAGTAGATCAATGTAATATTTATAATTGTACAAAAAAAACCCGTCTCAATTCAAACAACCAGTTGAGCGATTACTACTGAAAAACATTGGCTTTTAACGCAACAATTAAAATTAAAACAACTGACAGTAGATTGTCTCTATTGATTATGCACCGGTAATTCACTATATGGTAAAAAGCGACAACAAATCATTTTTCGGCGTTATTACTCGTGGAATCTGTATTTAAATAATTCTTGTATTTATTTATTTTTATATATTGAAATGTAAACCTGGTATGTATAAAAAAGACGTACCTCTATAGCAGACTGTTGGTACACCTGCCTATCTCCCTGTTGACAGATAATAACATTGTGTTCCTTAAACGTGGATCACAACCTTTGAAACAATTGCATAACCACACTGCGCATGCTCGGCCGTGTAATCCTAGGGCATGCTGGGAAACGTAGTTTTTGAATATCATTCAGATGATTGACAGTCCGGGATAATTCATTAATATGAATCCGTAGTAAATCAGCAAAACAATGAATCACGAGTTTTACGTGTTTTTAATAAATTATGTTGTACAAAGGTTCATATGTCACTGGAAATACAGTTTATGTAGCCCATAATAATACAAAATATTTTTAGACAAATTATTTAAATATATCCCCCCCAAAATCCTCCCATCTTCTCCTCTGTGATCAATTGATGGTTGGTTGTCTTCACAAGCTGGCAGTGTTCCCATGGCAACCTCTTCTTCTCCGGGCACTGGATTCGCTTGTCTGGGCGGCCGACAGGTCATCCGGTCCACCTACAAACAGACTCCACCTGAATAAGATAAGACAGATAAACAGCTCATCAGTTTAATACAATTATTCGAATTTTTGTATTTGAGTGTTTTGTCACAATTCAGCATCAAAAATATTTGTACAAATATTCAAAGAAATTTGGCATAATTTAACAATAGCTTTTAGTCATAGTTCATCATACCTTCACATGTAAAACTCCTCAGGAGTTGTTGAACAACCACATAAGGGGCTCCTCAGAGAGCAGGGAGCCCAGTATGTCGAAACAAACTGCCCTGTCCTCCAGCAGAACATCCACCTGTCCCAACAGGTCCAAGCAGAGGTGCTCCAGCAGGTTCAGACACACGCTCCACTCCTCTGTGGACTCAGCGCCGCCCAGGACGCTCAACCAAACGGACCCAAAGATGTTCAGAGACTCTGGCCAGTCCTCCAGGAGACCGTTAAAGTCTAGATCCATTTCCATGTTCCTGCTCCAGGGTGGCTGGGGCTCCTCCAGGAGAGGCCCAGGACTCAGGGCCAGGAAGTGAGCTGGGCTGAGCTGAGCTGAGCTAAGCTGGACTGGGCTGAGCTGGGGACCTTGGGTCGTCCCAGAAGCCAGAAGTCTGTGGAGGTGATTTCTCTCTCCAGTGTGTCACCTACTTGTGTGGCATGTGATCTATCTGTCTTTCTCTTTCTCTCTCCCTCTCCCTCTCTCCCTCTCTCCCTCCCTCACTCCCTCCCTCCCTCTGTCCCTCTGTCCCTCCCTCTCCCTCTCCCTCTCTCTCTGAGCTCAGAGCAGACAGCAGGCCACCTGTTCAGCAGTGAATCCTGATCCTAGCTCCTGCTCAGAGGGAGGCCTGTTGAGGGAAGAAGTACCTGGAGGACCAGCGTAAGCGTGTGGAGCGTGTGTGCAGTGAGACCCTGCTGGAGGAAGAGGCAGAGCTGCAGAACCTTCATCACATCATGGACGGCTTCCTGGAGAAAGCTGCTAACTGGCTAAGCTAACTGGCTAAGCTAACTGGCTAAGCTAACTGGCTAAGCTAACTGGCTCAACGGTGGATTCTTGTTATATAGTTTTGTTATGGAAACCTTTTCCTGAAACCCTGTTATTAATGCTGTTATACTCTGTGTTTTATGTACTCCTTAACATGTTCTCACACACTCATTCACTCAATCACACATGCAAATCTCTCTTACACACTGACATTTAGACAGCACACGCATGTTCTCTTACACACAGATGAATCCAGCAGACACACAAATCTTCTTTCTCACACACATTAAGACGCACACACACACACACACACACACACACACATCTATTGTTGACCTGTTTATTTATGAAATCTTGTTTCAGTGTTGGCCATTTGTATGTGTGGAGAGATGGTCACCGTCAGTCTGTTGTCTACTTTACGTTTTTAATAAAGTTCATGAAGTTTAAGATACTGAAAGTTTTGGGATCATTGAAATCCTCCATCTTCCATCATCTCTCCAACTCCACAGTATGTCAGTGTGAAGGTGGTGGTTTGTTATGTAACAAGCCCTCCCACCCCTCTATAGGAGAACGTGCTGGGGGGGGGGGGGGGAGGAGGAGAGGGGAAGGGAGCCCTCACCCCTGCCTGTAGCCTCTCAGAAGAGGGAGGAGAGGAGGAGGAGCCCCTCACCCCTGCCTGTAGCCTCTCAGAAGAGGGAGGGAGGAGAGGAGGAGGGGAGCCCCTTGCCTCTCAGAGGCAGCTTTATCAGACTCCCAGCCCTGTGGGGGGCGAGGTGGAGCATCTGAAGGTTCTTTGCATTGGAACACAGCGTACCTCAAGGTTAGTAGACCTTTTCTTTTTCGGGGGTGAAGGGGGGGGGGGGGGGGGGGGGGAGAGCTTTGGCAGATGGGCTGAGAGAGAGGAGACCCAGAGATGAATGAGGGGTGATGGATGTCTTCCCTCCCTAGCAGCAGCACAGCTTCACAGGGAGAGGGAGGGAGGCAAGGAGGGAGAGGGAGGGAGGGATAGAGAGGGAGGGAGGGAGGGAGGGAGGGAGGGAGGGAGGGAGGGAGAGGGAGGGAGAGAGAGGGAGAGAGAGAGGGAGGGAGGGAGAGAGGGAGGGATAGAGAGAGAGAGGGATAGAGAGAGGGAGGGAGGGAGGGAGAGAGGGATATTCCTCTACACTGGTGACAAATACTCTTTACTCTGTTCAACTTATCTTTCCCTTTCATCAGGCGATATGATAAACACTATTTAGTGGGATTAGTTAAACAGTAAGCTCTTTCTCCTCCCCCCTTTCTCCCGCTCTCCCTTTAACCATCTCTTTTTTCTCTTTCTCTTTCTCACACACAAATATAAAAAAAAATCGAAAAGGTAAGCTTGTTAATCTTGTTACTTTGAGAAATACAATGGCGCTGTTGAAACAGTGCCCCTTAAAAACCCCGCTCCATAGAGCTGCGCTACACTACCGCCATCTAGTGTTTTTTGCGAGAACTGCACATTACACCAGTAAAAAAAAAAAAAGGCCACTTAGAAAGTCGCTCCATAGGGCTGCGCTACAATATTGACATCTGGTGGTTGACTGTGAGAACTGCAGCTGCAATTCTCACTTTCAACCACTAGATGTCAATATTGTAGTGCAGCTCTATGGAGCGGATAAAAAAGTGCCCCTTAAAGCGTTTCCATAAGGCTGCGCTACATTATTGACATCTAGTGGTTGACTTTGAGAACTGCAGCTGCATTTCTTACTTTTAACCACTAGATGACGATATTGTAGTGCAGCCCTATGGAAGGACTTTAAGTGCCCCTTTTTTTGTCCATTGCGCTTTTATTAAGTATTTTAGAAGTGAATCAAACCGGACCTAAACGTCACAAAAATAAGAATCTGGCAAGATATATGATGACATTATACATTAATTAAAATAATTTCAAATAAAAAGATAATAGGGAAATTGATTTGTAGACTTTAATTTTATCGTCTTATATCAGAAGAGGGTTGTGTGTGTGTGTGTGTGTATGTAGTGTGTGTGTGTGTGTGTGTGTGTGTGTGTGTGGGGGGGGGGGTGTCCCCTGTGGGAGAGTGGGAGAGAGAGGGAGGGAGAGGGAGGGAGAGAGAGGGGCGAGAGAGGGTGAGAGGGTCAAGAGCGCCCGAGCGCAACACAAACTCTTCCACTGCCTGGCTCCCCAATGGTGGAATCAACTCCCCACCTCCATCAGAAGCACAGACTGCCTTCTCACCTTCAAAAGAAGGCTTAAAACTCACCTATTTAGAGAATTGAATGGCACTTAGGAATAGTATGGCACTTCACATAATCTAATGTGCTTTAGAACAATCTGCTGGTCCCCATATGGTGACTTTCCAGTGTTGTTTGATGTATCTCTTGCTTTATGTTCACAATCGTTGTGTTATGCATTTATAGTTCTTCCCTTGGCACTTATTGGTTCTCATGATGTATGATTCACGATCTAAAAAACCGACTGTGTTCGGGGTCTATCACGTTGCTATGCTCAATGACTGACGCTCTTTGTAAAAGCTCTCTCTTGTAAGTCGCTTTGGATAAAAGCGTCTGCTAAATGAATAAATGTAAATGTAAATGAGAGAGAGAGAGAGAGAGAGAGAAGAGAGAGAGAGGGATATCCACAGCCTGCTCTCTCTCTCCTCTAGACCATTTTGCTTTCCTCTCCTCCTCCCTTTTCTCTCTCCTCTCCCCCTTCTCCCATCCTCTTCTTACTCCCTCCACCTCCCCCTCCCCCCTCCCACTCCTCCTCTGTCCTCCCCTCTTCCTCCAGGCTGTGCATGGGTCATTAGACATGAGGACATGCAACATGAGTTGTTACTTCTCTGTGTGTCTCTACCCCCAGCAGCTGAGCCAATAACATGGCCACGGTCAGCCAGCTAGGCAAACCTCATGGGGCTCTAAGGAGGAGAGAGAGGGAGAGAGAGGGAGGGTGTGTGTGTGTGAGAGAGAGAGAGAGGGAGAGAGAGAGGGAGAGAGAGGGAGGTGTGTGTGAGAGAGAGAGAGAGAGAGAGGGAGAGAGAGGGAGGTGTGTGTGTGTGTGTGTGTGTGAGAGAGAGAGAGAGAGAGAGAGAGGAGAGAGAGGGAGTGTGTGTGTGTGTGAGAGAGAGAGAGAGAGGGAGAGAGAGAGGGAGGTGTGTGTGTGTGTGTGAGAGAGGGAGAGAGAGGGAGAGAGAGGGAGAGAGATGGTGTAGGTATCTATCAGTGTCTGGTTAGTGAATGTGCTACTGGGGGGCAGCCTGGAGTGCTGCTACGAGACTCCTCCCACTCAGGCCTCCCCTCCCTGAAATAATGTCTTCTACAGATGGAGAGGATGAGAAAGAAAACATTCTCTCTCTCTCTAATGTCTCTCACTCATACAGAAACTCTGTGGTGGTCTTCAGTGAGGGGGGTCTTCAGTGAGGGGGTCTTCAGTGAGGGGGGGGTCTTCAGTGAGGGGGGTCTTCAGTGAGGTCTGTCTGCCCCCCAGACTGTGATAATGTGAAGGAAGACATAGAGGTTATTTAGGAGTTAGTTTGATCTTTTCACACTGAATCGTGTGTGTGTATGGTGTGTCTCTGTGTGTGTGTGTGTGTGTGGTGTGTCTGTGTGTTTGTGGTGTGTCTGTGTGTGTGTGTGTGTGTGTGTGTATGGTGTGTCTGTGTGTTTGTGTGTGTGTGTGTGCTGTGTGTGTCTTTGGGTCCGATAACAAGACGTTTTACATTTCCTCTCTGCCCCTCCCTGCTGTGTTCTAGAATCATGTGAGGTGGAACACATCTACCAGGTTCTAGAACCACCTAGCAACACTGCGGCTGACCTCACAGCTGAGGACCGGCTTTCAAAGGTCAGTCAGGGGTCAAAGTTCGCAAGTGGGACCCTTTCAGTAATCACAGCAGCTCCCCTGTCTGTCTCCCTGCGCTGGAAACACACACACACACACACACCACACACACACACCACACACACACCCACACACACACACAGGAACAACAGACAGGATGTGGAGGGTAAGAGTATGTGTGTCCTCAGAGATCACCTGACTCATTGTAATAATAATAGTAATATTCTGCCCAGCGCCGTGACTGGGGTTCAATCACGTGACCTGTGACCTGTGACTTCCTGTTTGCTGAGGGCTTCTGGGAGTTGTAGTATGTTCAGGGTTCACTGGTGTCAGGTCTGATTGGCTGTGATGGGGCTGGGTCTTGTGTGTGTGTGTGAAGCGCTGGACTGTGTTTTAGCTTAGTGTGAGTGTGGGACACAGCGGAGGGCTGTGATTGGCTGGGAGGCACAGAAGAGCACACTGATCTCCTATATAAACAACAGAGATCCTCCACAACGCTGGACACACACACACACACTCGCAGACACACACACACACACATACACTCCCAGACACACACACACACACTGCTCCCAGAGACACACTCCATCCTTCTCCCTGTCGCTCTCTCTCTCTCTCTTTCTCGCTCTCTATCAAGATTGCTTGACATCTCTTCTTTTCTCCTTCTGTGTATTCTAGTCCCCCTGAGTTTAAGAGCACGCACACACACACACGCACACACACCCCCTCTTCCTCCTGTTGGTCTTGAAAGTAAAAACTCACATTACTCCTCTACTCCCAGGAAAACTGGTCTGTAGAGAATGGGACATGTATGTGTGTGTGTGTGTGTGTGTGCAGGCAGACCCCCCCCCCCCCCCACACACACACACACACACACACACACACACTCACTGGGCAAGTCAGCTGTACCCTTTTTGTTTAATGTAGTGAACAGGAAGGCCAGTTTCCACCAAACAGCTTTTGTGAACTATTAGCCCTGACAAGTAGACCGTACTGGATGGAAAATCACTTCTGTCTCTTTCTGTATCACTCTCATTCTGTCTATCTCACTATCGCTCTGTCTCTCTATCACACTACCTCTATCTCTCCCTATCTCATTATCTCTCTCTATCTCACTATCTCTCTCTCTATCACTCTCTTTATCACTCTCTCATCCTCCCTCTCTTTATAACAGGATCTGTCTCTTCATCTCTCTTACAGAGATGGACTCTCTCTCTCTGTGTGTTTCTCTCACATGCATGTGACAGTTCATGACTGTTTTCTATGTTAGCAGCGATCTCTGTCTCTCTCTCTCTCTCTCTCTCTCTCTGTCTCTCTCTCTCTCTCTCTCTCTCTCTCTCTCTCTCTCTCTCTCTCTCTCTCTCTCTCTCTCTCTGTCTCTCTGTCTCTCTCTCTCTCTCTCTGTCTCTCTCTCTGTCTCTCTCTCTGTCTCTCTCTGTCTCTCTCTCTCTCTGTCTCTCTGTCTCTCTCTCTGTGTCTCTCTCTCTGTCTCTCTCTCTGTCTCTCTGTCTCTCTGTCTGTCTCTCTCTCTGTCTCTCTCTGTCTCTCTCTCTCTCTCTCTCTCTCTCTCTGTCTCTCTCTCTGTCTCTCTCTCTCTCTGTCTCTCTCTCTCTCTGTCTTTCTCTCAGTCTCTGTCTCACTCACATGGAAATGTTTTCCATGAACTGGCATCCCCTGAACCTGCTTAAGATTGAACCACTGCAGTTTCTTTGTGCGTATGCGGTGTGTGTTTGTGTGTGTTTCTGTGGTGTGTGTGTGTGTGTTTCTGTGGTGTGTGTGTGTGTGCAGCAACCTTTGTGTTGAAACTCAGGTTACAGCAGGCTCAGTTCAGCTGAATATTTAAACACAGCTTGGTCTCAGACACCTGCTGGATACACACACACACACACCCTAACACACACCCTCACACACACACACACACACACACACACACACACCCTAACACACACCCTAACACACACCCTCACACACACACACACACACACACACCCTAACACACATCCTCACACACACACACACACACACACACACACACACCTCACACACATCCTTCCACAGGGAGAATCACTGGAAGTGGCAACATAGGAGTGTGATATTAGACTGAGTCTGACTCATGAAGTGTGTGTGTTTGTGTGTGTGCGTGCAGGGGTGTGTTCTGTGTCCTTAGGGTCTTTCTGAGAGTGACCCCGACCACTAGGGTGACCCCTGATCAGCCTGGGCCTGTGGTCACCCCCCCACACACACACTCTCACACGCTATCTCACACACACACGCTCACACACACACGCTCTCTCTCTCACACACACTCTCTCTCACACTCCCCCCCCAGACCTGGTCATGGTTACCTGATGTCTCAGTGTCATGTTGAGGTGGATCATCTTCTAGGTTTACAAGCTCTCCTGACACCTCAGACAAAAGACACACACACCTCATTAGCTGCCCCCTCTTTGTTCTCCGCCTGTAATAGCTTCCTGTCGCCCGCTCGTGGGAGAGGGTGGGGTGAGGAGACAGGTGCTCTGTGTCTCATCCACATTATCCTGAAGAACACCCTCTCTCCATCTCTCCTCTTCATCTCTCTCTTCATCTCTCTATCTCCATCTCTCTCTCTTCATCTCTCTCTCCACCCATCTCTCATACAAACACACACAACATGACCATAACATGTTTAATTCATCTCCATACAAAGTTATAAAAATGAAATACTGTGTAAAAAAATAAAGACATTTGAAGTAACTTCAGTAACACAAATCGCTATAAGATATTCAACTTCAAACACCAAACAATTCATCACTCCTCAACCTTAACAAACTATCAACATCTTAGACTTTCCTTTTTTTCAAACACAAACACAATCAAATAACCAGAAACAACTGAATCCCCCATCTGACTTCCAGAGATGAGGGAGGAGGAGAGGGGAGGAGAGGAGAGGGGGGAGAGGAGAGAGGGGAGGATGAGAGGGGAGGAGAGGAGGAGAGGGGAGGAGAGGAGAGGGGGGAGAGGAGGAGAGCAGAGGAGGAGAGGGGAGGATGAGAGGGGAGGAGAGGAGGAGAGGAGAGGGAGGAGAGGAGGAGAGGGAGGAGAGGAGGAGAGCAGAGGAGGAGAGGAAGAGAGGAGAAGAGAGGACAGGGGAGGGGATGAGAGGACAGGGGAGGACAGAGGGAGGAGAGGGGGGAGGAGAGGGGAGGAGAGGGGAGGAAGGAAGGAAACCTTTATTAAAGTGTTCAAACCCTGTAATCCCATTTGATTCTTTGGCACCATTATATAAATGACTTCATAACAATAAATACCCACATAGACATTCATCTGTAATAGAGAAACTGAAAAATAAATATCAATAAGTTAATACATCATAAGAATAATTACGTCTATAAATATTCTGTGTATAAAATGTGTCTATTTTACATAGTTAGCACTGCCAAGTCAAGAGGTCCCAAGGTTTTCCCTGTTGCAGCGATGAGGGAGATTCGATCCTAGAGTCACTTTGCCCAAAGTCACCCCCTTTAAAGCTTGCATAAGTCCACACTGGGATTTGAACCCAGGGTCTCATGTACAAAATCCTGGGCAGAGTTGGGCTCTGATCACAAGACCACCTCTGGCTGTGTTCCGCCCCTCATACCACACAGGAAGTCATACATATCCACACAGGAAGTCATACATATCCACACAGGAAGTCATAAATATCCGAACAGGAAGTCACACGCATCCACACTTCCTAGCGGAGTGTCTTTTCATGGTGTGGTAGATCAAGTTGTCGTCCAGGAAGGAGAGATCGTCGTCAAACGCGATTGGCCTGCAGCAGGCGTGAGGGGGGCGTGTCCCACGGCAGCTTCCTTCTTTGTGATAGGTTGCTGAGGATCTTGTCGTAGTTGTTTTCAGAGGTGCGACAGGGTCCACTGCAGTAGCTGAAGATCATCTCCTCGCTGGTCTGAAAGCCCAAGCCCAGATCTGACACGTTCATGTGGATCTGCTTCAGAGCACATCCCCCTCCTCTCTTCCCCCACCGCCTCCCCCTCTCCTCCCTCCCCTGGGGTTCAGTCTGACCTCTCCTCCTCCTCCTCCCTCCTCCCTCCTTCTTCTTCTTCCTTCCCTCCTCTCCCTCCTCACCGCAGGGCCAGAAGCCCTCCTGATTCTGCTGATGGTCACTTTGATGAAGTCAACCACATCCTCAAACTGGTCAGGGTGGAGGTCGGCCATGTTGACTGGGGGTGAGGGAGGGGAGGGAGGGAGGGAGGGAGGGAGGGAGGGAGGGAGGGAGGGAGGGAGGGAGGGAGGGAGGGAGGGAGGGGAAAAGAGCACGAGAGATGTTTTTTGAGAATGAGGAACCAGCATTAACAAGTGGTGTTTATTAGATAGATAGATAGATAGATAGATAGATAGATAGATAGATAGATAGATAGATACCTTATTGTCGTTGACACAGGTACAACGAAATCGAAACACCCAACACATTTATTCAGTGCATTAGTTTGAAATGTAAACACCAATACTGTCAGATGAATGTGTGCCTGTGTTTGGTTCCAGGGTTTTAATATCTTACATTCTTTAGTTTCAGACATCTCCTCTAGGTCGGTTGTGTCCGTGTCTCCGTGTGTTGATGTCTGATCCGGTGCATGGTCCGGTACCGGGGAGTGGAGGAGCCCGTCTGTGGCGGCGGCGCGCGCTCTCCTCGAGGCAGACCGGCGGTTTCTGGAGAGGGGGCTCGCGTGCACCACGGTCAGCAGGATCAAGCTGAGGGTCGCGGACTCCCATACCCTCATGGTGGACCCCACAGCGGAATCTGCCCACAGTCAGATAAACTTTCCTTTAAGATCAAGATCATTGTTATGGTGCCCCAGTATGAAGACATGCCCCCTGCTGGGGCTCACTCTGCTCGCGCACCCTCACCTTAATGATGCATGCCGACTTCTACACGAGGGACAACTCTACTAATATGCAGAAGAAAACTGTTCCAGAAGAGTCTCTTAGAAGGTCGAACCCAAGTCAGCGAGTCTCCGTTAGTCCACGCGCTCCATGGGGTGAGCGGAAAACTATCAATTAAATCAGATCTAATGCATAAGATAAGATAATGCAACATTTAAGGTTGCATGGAAATGCCGTTAGTAAAATCCCATTCGGTGACATAGTTCTCCCTGTCCGGTTGCAAGATACGGTTTAACGGAATCACACAGTGATCGGTGAAACGCACCAGCCAGATCTAAGAGCAGTACCTAGAGAGAGAGGGGAGGGCAGGGTTTTATACCGGAGGTGGGGTCCACCCCCCCTCTCACCTCAGTCACCACCCACACACCGGAGAAGAGTTCCCCGGTTCACACAACAATCTCATATGTGAAACATTTGACACATTAACAGGGTAGAATCACACATGTGCGTGTACTGGCTGACCTGGAGGGGTGTCTAAAGATGTCCTGGGTGGTATAAACTGGGTGGTATAAACTGGGTGGTATAAACTGGGTGGTATAAACTGGGTGGTATAAACTGGGTTGTTGTGTTGGAGAGAGATAGAGAGATGGAGAGAGGGGGGGTCTGTTAAATGACTGAATGGAAACTGAGGGAGGAGAGGGAGAAAGAAAGGGGGAATGATAAAGAGAGATGGCTAATGGCTAGAAACCAAGAAGAGAGAGAGAGAGAGAGAGGGGTGAGGGAGTGAGAGAAGAAGAGAGAGTGGGGGGAGAGAAGGCTTGATTGATGGGAATAGTTTGACACAGTGCAGAACCCCTACATTCCTCCCGTGTGATGTTCTCACCTCGGGGTTGATGTTGGACTGAGCTGTGGTTCTAAGGGGAACAGGGAACAGAACAGGGGAACGGGGTCTCTCCACACAAACACAGATCAGGTTGCTGCTCTCAGACACCATCTTTACACACAGGATCACTTAGCATCACGTCTGGCTCCTCTCCTCCTTCTCCTCTGCTCCTTCTCTCCACCTCTCCTCCTCCACCCTCCTCTCGTCCGCTCCTCGTAGCTTCTGAAGAACAGTCTGGGAACATTCTACCCTGGGTTCATCTCAATACTGTAACTACACCTCCTCCCTCTCCTCTTGCCAGGAGGTGTCATGGTGCTGGAGGTTCACCAGTCATCCAGTTCCCCCTCGACCAGAGGGACAACAGGCAAGGGAGGAGAGGAAGACTTTTCAGATCTGCCCCTTCACATGCGGTAAGAGAGCAGCAGCCTATTGAGACCCACCCCTTCTCTCTGCAAAGCTGTGAGACTGACTTCCCTATAGGAAGCTAATCTAGAGTATTGAGACGCGTCCGTGTTGGGCTTCCTGTGACGTAACCTGAGCAAAGAGCAGAGTTCCAGGGTGCTCAGGGGACTTTGTGTGTCACTGTTTGCGTGTCAGGTGTCCTTAGACCAGCGCAGTTAAACTGTTTACACCAATGCAGCCTGCAGACTCGTGAGTTATCTATGGTACCCTTAAGGGCTGGTGTGTGTCCAGGAAGGAGGGGGAGGTGAGGGGTGTTGTGTGTGTGTGTGTGTGTGTGTGTGTGTGTGTGTGTGTGTGAGAAGAACTTTTACATGTGTGTAAAACTGAGAGAGAACTGAGAGAGAACGAGAGAAAATGGAGAAAGATTATTATTTTCGGGTGCCATTCGTATCTTGTTCGCCTTAGTAAGTTACTTGATCCTTAAACCACTTCAACAGCCGGAAGTGAAATACTGCTGTGGGCGGAGCCTGAGAGGGAGAGCGATAGACACCTGTTTTCCATCAGGAAGACAGAAACACCATAGATCTTTGTCTTATCTTCACATCAAAAAGAGGAGGGCAGCTTCAAGCTCCACCGATAAGAGCTGAAATGTGTGTTTCCAGGACAAACAAGTACAGGTACACAAAACATCCCAAAACACTTAAAGTCAGAAGAGTTTTCGAACCCACAAGGTCAGAAACAGCATGAGAGAGAGAGAGAGAGGAAAGAGCGAGAGAGAGACAGAAAAAGGAGAGAGAGAGAGAGAGAGAGAGGGAGGCATCAATATTTACCGGTTGCTACATGCTCCACCCTGAAATGTTAATCTAAGTTACTGGAATATAACAGGTCTGCTGTCCCACCTCTGACAACATAGAGGCTCCCACTGAGTTTAATGCAAAGTCCAGCTGGGTTGAAGCCCTTGGGAGAGACCAGGACAGGCGTGAGATGTCTGTCTGATCAGAGAGTGACTCTGATAACATCCCTTCACTACCAGCTCATGACTGCTGTTGTGATGGAAACAGCATGAGCATGTGTGACTGCATGTTCACTGTGTGGTATCTCTCTCTGAGCAGCCAGGGCGAGGGGCATCTCTCTCTCTCTCTGTCTCTCTGTCTCTCTGTCTGTCTGTCTCTCTCTCTGTCTCTCTCTCTCTCTCTCTCTCTCTGTCTCTCTGTCTCTCTGTCTGTCTGTCTCTCTCTCTGTCTCTCTCTCTCTGTCTCTCTCTCTCTGTCTCTCTCTCTCTCTCTCTCTCTCTCTCTCTCTCTCTGTCTCTCTCTCTGTCTCTCTCTCTCTCTCTGTCTCTCTGTCTCTGTCTCTGTCTCTGTCTCTCTCTCTCTCTTTCACTGTCTCTCTCTCTTTCACTGTCTCTCTCTCTCAGGCTGTGGAAAACCCCAGTGCTAAACAATTACCTCCGATGCCAGTGATCCATCCACACTAACAGTCTCAGAGAAGTGTGCGTGTGTGCATGTGTGTCTGCGCTTGATGACATGTGTGTTTGTGTGTGCGTGTGTCCTTAACACAGGAACGTGGCCGTTGGGGTGATGCTGATGAGGATGTAATGGACACCACATGTAGGAGAGGAGAGGAGAGGGAGAGGAGAGGAGAGGAGAGGGGGAGGAGGGGAGGAGAGGAGAGGAGAGAGGAGGGGAGGGAGGGAGGGGAGGGGAGGGGGAGGAGGGGGAGGAGAGGGGAGGAGAGGAGGAGAGGGAGAGGAGAGGGGAGGGAGGGGGAGGAGAGGGAGGGGAGGGAGAGGGAGGGAGGGGAGGGGAGGGGAGGGGGAGGGGAGGGGAGGGGAGGGGAGGGGAGGGGAGGGGAGGGGAGGGAGGAGAGGGGGAGAGCTGTGTGTTTTCATTACATCTGATCATCCACTAGATGGCCTGACCACCCTGGGTTTGGTTACTTATGACCAGAGGCCCCTGTACTACAAATCAAGATTTGGCAGGTAACTTCAGGTTTAATCCAGGGGTTTCTGTATTGGATTGAACCTGAAGTTACCTTGGTAACACTGGAGCTTGTAGTACAGGTCCCAGGAAAGACCCCAGTTCAATCTCGATATTGTAATCTGGGATTAAGGGTGACAGATTAGGATGTAATCCAAGGGGAAACAAGACTGGGATTCTACTAGTAAAGAGCTGTTGTGAGAAGATTGTGACAGACTGTGTGACAAAGTGTTTGATCCCAGTCCTACTTGCTGTTGTAACACAATTTGTGTACAAAAATAGACAATATATCTGTTGTCACTCATTCTTACTCAAAACTCGAAGATGATTAAACTAGTGCAGGTTTTGCTGTTCCTTGAAGGTGAGGATGTCATGTCATTATAGTTCATTACCACTAGATGCCCCCCTCTGCATTTGTTACACGTGTGTGTGGTTTGGACCCACTCATCACTAACAGATCTGGACATTTCCAAAGCCTACTGAGGAAACTCAGCAGGAAAAAAAGAACCACTTTTTGCGTCCTTACAGTGTGAAGAGTGTCTAAATAAACTGGGTTATGTCAGGACACATGTTTACATGTTTACTGCTGACTTCTACAGTATTTTCCCAATCAATTCATCCAGGGTACATTTTTCAGCCATGGTTGAGCCATGTCAGTGAATTCACCACTGCTTTCGCATTATAGATGTGCATAATTTGAATGTTGAATGACTTATAATAAAATAATAATTAATACAGTTTATTGATGTTGAAACGTACACATCATTATAAACCTTTTTAACAGTGCATTAACGTTACATTTGTGTTTTCTTTACTAACTGTTGCACCGGGGGCCTCTCGCTCTGCCAGTCTGTTTCTATATTAGTCTGAGTGGCTGTTGCGCGGGTTTATCCGCTAGATTAGACGCCTATGATCCTCTTAAGTGTAGATGTCTTCCTCCCTGCCCTCCCTGCCCCTCAGCCTCTCAGCCTCCCTGCCCTCCCTGCCTCTCAGCCTCCCTGCCTCCCTGCCTCTCAGCCTCCCTGCCTCCCTGCCTCTCAGCCTCCCTGCCTCTCTGCCTCCCAGCCTCCCAGCCTCCCTGCCTCCCAGCCTCCCTGCTTCTCTGCCTCTGCCTCCCTGTTTCCCTGCCTCCCTGCCTCTCTGCCTCCCTGCCTCCCAGCCTCCCTGCCTCTCTGCCTCCCTGCCTCCCTGCCTCTCTGCCCTCCCTGCCTCCCAGCCTCCCTGCCTCTCTGCCTCCCTGCCTCCCAGCCTCCCTGCCTCCCAGCCTCCCTGCCTCCCAGCCTCCCTGCCTCCCAGCCTCCCTGCCTCCCAGCCTCCCAGCCTCCCAGCCTCCCTGCCTCCCAGCCTCCCTGCTTCTCTGCCTCCCTGCCTCCCTGTTTCCCTGTTTCCCTGCCTCCCTGCCTCTCTGCCTCCCTGCCTCCCAGCCTCCCAGCCTCCCTGCCTCCCAGCCTCCCTGCCTTCCAGCCTCCCTCCCTGCCTGCCTTCCCAGATTCCTCTGACATACTCTGCTGTTTCTTAACTCAGCAAACTCGTGATGAGCGGCTGCGCCAGTCAAATCTCCAGCCGCGCGTCAGTATTCCACTTTAATTGATTTTACCGGCTGACTCTCTACCGGCTGTTTCTACCGGCTGTTTGTACGGGCTGTTTGTACCGGCTGTTTCTACCGGCTGTTTTTACAGGCTTTTTCTATCGGCGGAGGGAGAGACACCGTCAAAGCAATGGATTTCCTCTGTGTTTTCTAATGAAGGTCTGATCTTTATCAGTAATCTGATAAGTGCCAAACCAAAGTGACGCTCTGTAGATTGAATTCACGGTTTGGGATCCAGTTTCCACTTGTGAATCGGGTTGATTTGCCCCGATAAACTTTTTTCTTTTATTTTTTCCCCTCCCAGTTTTGATCTGTATTTATTCTGAGGAAGACGTTGTGCACGTGGTTTATTATGAGGATTTGACCTTGGATGAAGCTGATATGGAGTTCACTTGGAAACACACTTGGATACTTCTTATCTATTTTCTGTCCATGATCAACATCTCACTCTGTGTCCGCAAGACCAACGGACGGAGATCTGGTAAATAAACTATTTGATAATAATTGTTGAATAATATTTGAGAATAATTGTAAACTCATCACTCTTATACTGTATGGTGAATGCCAACACCAGTGCTTAGTGGTTACTGTTGGTTATCGCATGCAGATAACTGATCTTAAGTGTTCTGTTATCAGAACTATCTTAATGACACCACACATACATACCTACAAAAAAAATCATTGTTGTATTAGATTTTGTTAAATGAGATTAGATCAGATTACATTAAACTGGGACCCCGCGTTTAAACAGGGGAGACCCCAGTGCTGTCACACAAAACAGAGTCTATTTTACTCTATTATATTCTAGAATGTTCTATTCCATTCTGGGAAATTGTTATTCCATTTATTTTTGGTTCTGTTCAATTCAGTTACTTTAGTTCCTCTCCTCCCCTCTCCTCTCTCTCTCCTCTCTCTCCTCCCCTCTCCTCCTCCTCTCTCCTCCTCTCTCCTCCTCTCTCCTCCTCCTCCTCTCTCCTCCTCCTCCTCCTCTCCTCCTCTCTCCTCCTCTCCTCCCCTTTCCTCCTCTCCTCCTCTCTCTCCTCCCCTCTCCTCCCCCTCTCCTCCTCTCTCCTCCCCTCTCCTCCTCTCTCATCCCCTCTCCTCCCTCTCTCCTCCCCTCTCCTCCCCTCTCCTCCCCCTCTACCTTGTGAGGGTTCCAAGCACTTGAAGGTCTTGACACCCCAAGATACACAAACCTCTGAGTGTGTACATACCACACACACACACACACACACACACACACACACACACACACACACACACACACACACACACACACACACACACACTTTGGCAGACAAACCACTTATAACTGCCACAATACCTCCTCTGGAACACAATCACCAGTAAGATGATCATCATCACAATCCAGTTTCTATGTGCTGGGGAGGCGTGTGTGTAGGTGCGCGCGTGTGTGTGTGTGTGTGGTGTGAGTGTAATGACATCTCAAGGATGGCTATTGTGTGCCTCAACAAGACTTGAAGATTTTCCATTACGGCTTCAATCACCTGTGGATAGACAGTGGGGCTATCTGTCCTGTCCAAGATCATCATCAACACCATCGTCTTCATCGTCTCCCAGATGTCTCCACGTCTGGACCCAGAACAAGTGAACAGAGAACCCACAGCGATAACTTGTCACTCCACTGTCCTCCTTTTGTCTCTCTCTCTCTGTCTCTCTCTGTCTCTCTTTCTCTCCCCCTCTCTCTCCTTTACCTTATCTATGTTCATTCCAGGTATCGTTTGTCATGAAGACCTGTCCCTCAACTTCTCCACGGAACTCTGAAACACCCTTCAAAATAAAAGTCCCATCTGTTCTGTGACCCTGAATCTTGACCCTTGACCTCACTTCCTGTGTGTGTCCCAGATCGCCTCAGTCCTCCTCTGGACATCCAGCTGGAGACAGTGAACTGCACAGCCTTCAGTGTGCGGTGGAAGATGCCTCGTCGCCATGTCAGCACCATCACCGGCTACAAGGTATGTTACATGCTACAAAAAAGATAGCATAGCTGCTAGCCTGCTAACACAGGTTCCAATGTATGTGCATGCTACAAAACAACTAGCATAGCTGCTAGCCTGTTAAACACAAAATCCATAACAACAGGGTTAGGGGTCAGGGCAGACAAGCAGCATGTACAGTATCATTTAGAACAGTATCACCTCTCTGAATGAGTCTGAATGAGAGTCTTGTTTGTTTTTGAAAGCGATGTTTAATATGGATCATTGTGCTGGTGTCAGGTCTGGCAATGGGCCATATGCCACCAGTAAGAGGCTCTGGAGTGCCTCAACATTGGGGGATTATGGCCTTCGTGTTGGGGCAGTTGGTTCCTTCTCATAATCCCTCTTCTGGGGTAGTGTTTCCTCTCTGTGCTGGTGGTTCTTGTGTTGTTGTGGGGTGGTTCCACAGAGGTTCCTCTTGCAGTGAGTGGAACCGCACAGCAGTGTGGGTTCTGGGTTCTGTGCTGTCGGGGTGGTGAAAACAAACCAGACTAGGTTCTTTGGAGATTGTTTGTAGTATCATGTAATACTAGAACATATTTCAGAGGGAATCATCTGGACACTGTTTTTATACCAGATGACTATCAGATGACTACTTCTGCAACCTTTTCTACTATGGAACACTCCAGGACAAATGATACTGCCTCTACATATATGAACTTTGTGTGAGCTTTGTGTGTGGTTGTTTGTGACTCCCTCCCTGTGTGTGTGTGTGTGTGTGTGTGTATCAGGTGTTTTACACAGAGGTGAGGAGTAATCGTCTGGTGGGCACGGAGGCCATCTTGGAAGTTCCCCTCAGTCTGGAGAGGCTGACCACGGTGAGTCCCCCCGCCCACCGACGCAACGTGTCGCCATGGGTACACCACATCTCCACGGAGACGTTATCACGGATCCATCAAATGTTCTTGCGTTGATGAGATGTGATGATGAGAAATCCTGTTTCTGACTTGTTCTCCATGTTGTTCCAGGGTCAGTTTGATGGCCAGGCCAGCTTCGTAAGTATCATTTGATCTCTGTGGTTGATGTTCCACAAAACACACCCCACCACAGCCGCCTTCCCATACTGCATCTGCAGGATTGACCTAAATGTAGCCCCCTGTGGTGCCCCCCCCAGGACGTGGTGATTGGGAACCTGAAGGTGTCCACCTGGTATCGGGTGAGCGTGGGGGCGTATGGGTGGGCAGGAGAGGGCAGACCAAGCATGCCCAGAGACATCAGCACCGCTGCTTACGGTAACATCCTGCCAGAGAGGACATCCCTCCATCCATCCATCCCTCCATCCATCCATCCCTTCATCCATCCATACCTCTGTCCATCCATCCCTTCATCCATCCATTCATCCAACCAACCAGTGTTTTTAACACATTTCCTCCTGTTCCATGTTCCCTGTCTGAATCCTCATCATGTTCCTTCTCCCCAGAGATGTGCATGCCTCCGTCACCCCCGCTCAGCCCTCCGTCATCCCCGTGTCTGACACGGAGCTGGCCCTGTCCTGGGCCGAGGGCGAGAGTGAAGGAAGTGCTCCCATCCTCCACTTCCTGGTTGCATACATCAGGTAAGATGTGTACCTGCTCCTCTCTAACCTTCAGGCATGTTGGCACGGTGACCCTTATCAGGTCTCATCCTGACTGGTCGACGGATATCTGACTTTCTGTTTCTAAACCAATGGGATTGAGGATCAAGACTGGCTTCTGTGGATTGTAGTAGGTTGATAAATAAGAAAAACAGACAAAGTTGGTGCTGTAGTCAACATTGCAACCTTGGATTGACCTTCTTCTGCTGGTTAGAGTTTGGACCCAGGGGATGTTCATGCTCTCCTGTTCTCCCCATGGTCATCTCTCCACCTCGCCTCCTCAGATTAAACACGACAGGCTGGAAAAGGCCATTTCCTTCACGCTACTTTAGAGCCCAAGTTCAGTTCTCCCGGTCACTAGCCTAGCTAGTGTGTACCTACTCTAGGCCAGTCAGATGGTAGCTGTTAGTAAAGCAGGACTGATATCCTTCAGCACTCACACAGCGCTGAGTCTGGTTTTTTCTCAGGAGTCACTGAGGGAGTCGACCTAGTTCACTTCTTCTTTTACACCTGAAATATCAATATTAGGTTCCCTTGACAAAACACTTGTGAGGTAATCGCATCATCCTAAAAAACGGAAAAATACCACATGTTCCGTAACCATGGTTGTTCATTGGATATTTATGTTCATTTTGGGGATTATTTGTCACCTTTAATTGATCTATCGGATTATATTGCAGCACAGTTAAATGCATGTGTTTTTGTCTGCATGATAGAGTGTGTATGTGTGTGTGTGTGTGTGTGTGTGTGTGTGTGCATGGTTGTCTGAGTGTGTGTGTGTGTGCTTGAGACCATTCAGAACAGGGTCGTGGAGGACATGAGAAACATCCATTTCCTTCTCTTTTCATGATGTTTTGCAAAACACATATTACACTGGTGACTATCCCAGATTCCCAGACACACACACACACACACACTCACACACACACACACACACACACACACTCTTACTGTTATGCCGTCCGCACGCACATCGTAGCCTCTGATGGCTGTAGAACAATGCTTCTGTTATGGTCAGACCAGGCATCAAACACAACTCTGATGAAAGCTGCCATTGAAACGTCTCTGTTTCTGTATAAAGGACATCTGACACACTGTCTCTGTGGGGACAGACTGACACACTGTCTCTGTGGGGACAGA
>CM059316.1:1120000-1172500 GCA_030340665.1 Neosalanx taihuensis | reverse complement strand
TCTGCTTCTGTACTGTGGTGAAAATGAACATGGCCGTGGAGACTTCACCTCTCTGGCCCTGGTGAGAGGACAGCTGCACTACAGGTGAGTCCCCTGCCCCCTGCCCCCCTGCCCCCTGCCCCCCTGCCCCCTGCCCCCTGCCCCCCTGCCCCTGCCCCCTGCCCCCTGCCCCCTGCCCCCTGCCCCCTGCCCCCTGCCCCCTGCCCTCCTGCCCCCTGCCCCCTGCCCCCTGCCCCCCGACCCCTGCCCCCCTGCCCCCTGCCCCCTGCCCCCCTGCCCCCCTGCCCCCTGCCCCCCTGCCCCCTGACCCCCTGCCCCCTGCCCCCCGACCCCTGACCTCCTCCAGACAGACCTCACCCCCCCCCCCCTCTGTCCTCCAGGTTTAACTGTGGTACGGGGGCAGCTCAGATAGTGAGTGAGTCTGCTGTGGTTCCTGGTCGCTGGCACACGGTCACCATCTTCAGAGACGGTGTGAGTGGCTGGCTCCGCCTCGACAACGACACGCCCGTCTCCGGGCGCTCGCAGGTGAGGGGGCGGGGCCAGGGGGGGGGGGGGCAGAGTTCTTAAACACGTTCTACTGAGACGTTTTATTCATCTAGCACTGTGGTCACTGTCTTTACATGGTGACATCACTTCCTGTATGGACTGTAGGGCCAGTACACCAAGATCACATTCCGGTCTCCGCTGTTTCTGGGTGGAGCCCCCACTGCTTATTGGCTGGTTCGGGCCACAGGGACCAATCGAGGCTTCCAGGGGTGTGTCCAGAATCTCAGGGTGAACAGCAAGACCATGGACATCAGACCCTGGCCTCGAGGGTCTGCCCTGAGTGGAGCCGACATTGGTGAGGAGGGGGGGGGGGGGGTGTAGTTGTGTGTGGTTGTGTGTGTGTAGTTGTGTGCATGTAGTTGTGTGTGTGTAGTTGTGTGTGTGGTTGTGTGTGTGTAGTTGTGTGTGTGTAGTTGTGTGTGTAGTTGTGTGTGTGTAGTTGTGTGTGTAGTTGTGTGTGTAGTTGTGTGTGTGTAGTTGTGTGTGTGGTTGTGTGTGTGTAGTTGTGTGTGTAGTTGTGTGTGTGTTAGTGGTTGTGTGTGTAGTTGTGTGTGTGTGTGTTACTGGTTGTGTGTGTAGGTCAACAGCACCAGACAGGGTATTGATGTGTTGGTGTTTTTATCTGATTCAGAGTTGACCAGACACGGTCACCACTAACCAGCTGTGACAAGCAGGGGAGGAGGGG
Organism: Neosalanx taihuensis; assembly: GCA_030340665.1. Lineage (NCBI taxonomy): Eukaryota > Metazoa > Chordata > Actinopteri > Osmeriformes > Salangidae > Neosalanx > Neosalanx taihuensis. Next base: position 1,171,269 of record CM059316.1, on the reverse strand, counting down.
GAGGAGGGAGAGGAGGGGGAGGAGGGGGAGGAAGGGGGAGGGGGTTAGTGTGCTCTGTGTCCTGATGAGAGACTTGAAGGTGTCTGTGTGTGTATGTATCTGTGTGTGTGTGTGTGTGTATCTGTGTGTGTGTGTATCTGTGTGTGTGTGTATCTGTGTGTGTATCTGTGTGTGTGTGTGTATCTGTGTGTGTGTGTGTGTGTATCTGTGTGTGTCGTCCCCCAGGAGAGTGCAGTTCCAGTGTGTGTGAGCAGGTGAGCTGTGCTAATGGAGGACAGTGCTTCACCAACAGAGCAGACGGCTTCATCTGCCTCTGTCCTCTGGGGTACAGGGGCCCCCGCTGTGAGGAGGGTGAGGACACACACACACAGCCACACACACAGCACACACACACAGCCAGACACACACACACTGCCAGAAACACACTGCCAGACACACACACACACAGCCAGACACCCACACACACACAAACTCCTCTTCTCCTCACCTCTCCTCACCTCTCCTCTCCTTTCCTCTCCTGTACTCTCCTCTCTACTCTGTCCTCCTCTCGTCTCTCCTCTTTCCTGTCCTCCTCTCCTCTCTCCTCCTCTCCTCTCCTTCTCTCCTCCTGTCCTCTCTTCCTCTAGGCTTCCTCCTCTCCCTTCCTCTCTTCAACCAGACGGTGTTTTCCTACGGCAGCACCCCCTGGCCCCAGGCCTCCCAGAGCTTCCTGTCCTTCATGGAGTTTGAGCTGCTGTTCTGGCCAGCACAGCCAGACGGCACGCTGATCTACAGTGACGACGCTGCGAGCAGGGACTTCCTGTCCATCAGCCTGGCGGAGGGATACGTGGAGTTCCGCTTTGACTGTGGCTCGGGAGAGGCTGTCATCAGGTCGTCACTCCGCCTGGATCCCTGCACACACACCTCTCTCCCTTTCCCTTCCTCCCTCTCTCGCCCCTCCCTCCCTCCCTTTTACTGACCGTGTGTGTGGTTGCCCTGCAGGAGTGAGGAGCAAGTTGCCATGGACACCTGGCATGATCTGCGTGTGTCTCGCACAGCGAAGAGTGGAATCCTGCAGGTGGACAACCAGAGACCAGTGGAGGGGATCTCTGAGGTGAGAGAGAGACATAGAGAGAGAGAGAGAGAGGAGAGAGAGAGAGAGGGAGGGAGAGAGAGAGAGAGAGAGGGAGAGAGAGAGAGGGAGGGAGAGAGAGAGAGAGAGAGAGAGAGAGAGAGAGAGAGAGAGAGAGAGAGAGGGAGAGAGAGAGAGAGAGAGAGAGAGGGAGAGAGAGAGAGAGAGAGAGAGAGAGAGAGAGAGAGAGAGAGAGAGAGAGAGAGAGAGAGAGAGAGAGAGAGAGAGAGAGGGAGAGAGAGAGAGAGAGAGAGAGAGAGAGAGAGAGAGAGAGAGAGAGAGAGAGAGAGAGAGAGAGAGAGAGAGAGAGAGAGAGAGAGAGAGAGAGAGAGAGAGAGAGAGAGAGAGAGAGAGAGAGAGAGAGAGAGAGAGAGAGAGAGAGAGAGAGAGAGAGAGAGAGAGAGAGAGAGAGAGAGAGAGAGAGAGAGAGAGAGAGAGAGAGAGAGAGAGAGAGAGAGAGAGAGAGAGAGAGAGAGAGAGAGAGAGGGAGAGAGGAGAGAGAGAGAGAGAGAGAGACAGAGAGACCAGTGGAGGGGATCTCTGAGGTGAGAGAGAGACATAGAGAGATAGAGGGAGAGAGAGAGAGAGAGAGAGAGGTGGATGAATGGAAAGACAGACAGATAAACCCAGTGTCTCTGCTCCTGTTCCTCCTGTCCACCAGGGGGCATTCACTCAGATCAAGTGCAGCTCTCCTCTTTACATCGGAGGCGTTCCTGCCTACGACCGCACCAAGCCTCCCGCCGGCGTACTGCGCCCCTTCAGCGGAACCATCCAGAAGGTACCTGGTACACAGAAGCACAGAACATGTCAGAACATGTCCGAACACCTCAGGTCATCGTCTCTCCTGTCCTCCTAGCTGGTGTTGAATGACAAGGCCATCCAGCTGAGCGGGGAGCTGACAGGGGGGGTGAACCTGGAGAACGCCCCTCACCCCTGTGTGGAGAACCCCTGCGCCAACGGGGGGGCCTGCCGCCCCAACAGGGACACGTACGACTGTGACTGTCCTCTGGGATACGACGGCAGCCACTGCCAGAAAGGTGTGTGTGTGTGATTGTGTGCATGTGTGTGTATGTGTGCATGTGTGTGTATGTATTTTGAGAGAGAGGGAGCGAACATGACTAAAAGAAAACACTAACTAAACACTAACTGAAGAATAACTTTTCTAAAATTCCTGCTATGAAGATTCTGTCCAAGCTACGAAGTGTCTATTTAATGTTTACATGAGTGTGTGTTAATGTGTGTGTGTTTTGTGTTCAAGTGTGTGACTGTAACAAAACCATCTCTACTAAGTCTTCTTCTGTCTCTGTTCAATGCATTCGCTGTGCAGAGTGCGGGAACTATTGTTTAAACAGTAAGTGTTCATCCTCCACTATCAAACTATGTGTGAACTATTGACAGTAAAATAGGATCCCAGTCCTAAAGTAAACACTCACTTTAAGTAAATACAACTTTAAGTACCAGTATTCCTAAAGGAGCTCTTTATAGAGTTATATACAGTAGAGTGTTAATGACAGTGTTCTTGAGGCTCTGTGTGTTGTTCAGATATAACCATGCTTATGGTGCCCTCTAGTGGTCAGAGTGAGGAACTGACGGTCTGCTGTGTCCCCTCTAGCTGTGACTGAAGCCATTGAGATCCCTCAGTTCATTGGACGCAGCTATCTCACCTACGACAACACAGACATCCTCAAGAGGTTGGCACGTGTGTGTGTGTGTGTGTGGCTTTGTATATTTAGGCATGCGTGTGTTTGTGTATACTTCATATGCTTGTGTATGTGTGGGTGCTATGTTTATGTATTTATGAATCTGTTTGTGTGTCACTGTGTGTGTGAGTGTGTGTCACTGTGTGTGTGTGTCATTGTGTGTGTGTGTCACTGTGTGTGTGTGTCACTGTGTGTGTGTGTGTGTGTGTCCCTGTGTGTGTGTGTCCCTGTGTGTGTGTGTCACTGTGTGTGTGTGTGTGTGTCCCTGTGTGTGTGTGTGTCCCTGTGTGTGTGTCCCTGTGTGTGTGTGTCCCTGTGTGTGTGTGTGTGTGTCACTGTGTGTGTGTCCCTGTGTGTGTGTGTCCCTGTGTGTGTGTCCCTGTGTGTGTGTGTGTGTGTCCCTGTGTGTGTGTCACTGTGTGTGTGTCCTCACCACAGGGTCTCTGGCTCCAGGACCAGTCTGTTTATGCGCTTCAAGTGCACAGCCAAAGACGGCCTGTTGCTATGGCGAGGAGTCAGCCCCATGAGAGGCAACAGTGACTTCCTGTCTCTGGGCCTCCAGGATGGAGCGCTCATCTTCAGGTCAGAACACAAGGGCTCCCCCTATTGGCTGGGAGAGATGTCAATCAAATCTGTATATACAAAATGTGGACACACTGTTCAAACTTTTGACTGGCAGTGTAAGTGTGTGTGTGTTTATGTCTGAGGATTATCAGGGAAACAACTTTTCAGTTTAATAATTTAGTTTAATCCTTGTGGGAGACAGTAGTTGAGTTGTTCTGTGATTTGGAAGCACAAACTGTTTGTAGAATGTGAGCATGGAAACAGTCTGAACTCTGATCTGGTCACATGATCATGTTGGACAAATCTCCCATGTATAAACTCTGAACTCTTGTGTCAACTCTGCTCCTCTTGTCCCTCTTCTCTCTCTTTTCTCTCTCCTCCTCTCTTCTCTCTCTGCTCCTCTCTCTCTTTCCCTTGTCTCTCTTCCTGTCTGTCTTCTTCTCTGGTCCTGTCCTGCAGTTATAACCTGGGCAGTGGGCCGGCCAGTGTGGTGGTTAATGGCAGCTTCAGTGACGGCCGCTGGCACAGAGTCAAGGCCTCCAGGTGAGGGACTGCCCCCCCCACCCCCCCCCCCACCCCCCCCACCCACATACACACACACACCTGGACCCCCTCTACCTGTGACCCCCCTAACCCACTTACCTCAGACTTCCTGCCTCACCTGTCAACTCTGACCCCCCCCTCACCTCAGGGACGGCCAATCAGGTAAGCTGACGGTGGATGACTATGGAGCCATGACTGCACGGTCGCCTGGCAACATGAGGCAGCTCAACATCAACGGTCCTCTCTACGTCGGTAGGTCAACGTCGTCTTAGCAACCGTATCCTGTGTGTGTGTGCGTGTGCTATCAAGAGTGTGTGTGTGTGTGATGTGTATGTATGCTCGCTGTGTGTGTGCGTTTATGTAGGTGTGTGTGTGCTGTCAAGACAGGGCTGAGAGCTGCTCCCAGACCAGCCAGTGAGCGAGTGTGTGTGTGTGTCGCCCCCTGCAGGAGGGATGAAGGAGATCTCCCTGCACACTAACAGGCAGTACATGAGAGGGCTGGTGGGCTGCATCTCCCACCTGACCCTGTCCACAGACTACCATCTGGCCCTGGTGGAGGACGCCACGGACGGCAAGAACATCAACACCTGCTCCAACTGACCCTCCAGGGACACTGCCCATTTGCCGGTTGATTGGTCGATTTGGTTGTTGATTTGTTTGATTGGCTGATTGATCAACCAGCATTTCAATCAACGGTTGGCCGCTGTGTCACAAGGGCATCGCTATGGCGATTGATTGATTGATTGACGAGGATGAGATGAAACGACAGAAACGTAAAACTCCAGGGTGGGTTGTGGAACCGAGGGGGGATATCAGGAAGGAGAACCGAGAACCGACCTTTTTATAGAGGAGAGGATTCTGATTCCTCTGTGTTTGTTATTATTATTATTTATTTTTTCTACTTCCTGGTTGGATTGATTTGATACGCTAGCTGTTAGCTGAAGCTAATAGAGTGCTTGTAATGGAGCTCAGATGGATCTGATTAGAGCGATAACTTTGATAACTTTGGGATAGTTTGTTGTTAGTAGTTGTTGTTGTGTCGGTTTTGTAGACTTCATCAGCCTTTTAGATGTGTTTTAAACGTTCTTTTAAGACAAACTAGGTGATGTGTGTGTGTGTGTGTGTGTGTGTGAGTGAGAGTGTGTGTGTGTGTGTAGTTATATGTTTTCATTTCAGGTGTAGTTGTGTGTTGCAGACTTAGGTTGACTATGGTTGATATGAAAACCTTCCTTCCAGGACATTCTGGGAATGTCTTATGGGGATATTTCAAGTCTTATTTTGGAGATGAATCGTGTCAGTGAATTGCTTGTGTTTTGTTTGAAACTAAAAAGATACGCCCCCCCCCCCACCCCCCTCGAAAAAAAACATTTGTTTATAAAAGATATTTGGAATAAAAATCGCGAACCCTTTATTATGTCCCTAGCTGGAACTTTCCTAAAGATCAACGATTTATTTCCTGTCCGATTGGCTTTTATTGATAATAGTTTTTATTAAACTCCCTGTTCTATGAACGTGGTCTACTTTCATTCTTATTAACCACAACTCGACCACCCTCTCTTCTCTCTCTCTCTTCTCTCTCTCTCCATCTCGCTGTCTCTCTCCCTGTCTCTATCTCCCTATCTGTCTCTCTCTCTGTCTGTCTCTCTCTCTGTGTCTCCCTCCCTATCTCTCTGTCTCTCTTTCTTTCTCTCCCTATTTCTCTGTCTGTCTCGCGACGGTTAGTTGAATTCTGTTCAAGTCCCGTTATCACACACACACACACACACACACACACACACTCTTCATTCACAACTCACAACTCTGCAGTGTAGATCGATGTAGTGACTCCATGCCTCTGGGCAGGACAGGATGATCAGTTAATGTATCTGTTAAGAATATGGAGCAAATGTTTGTTTTCAGTTGTAAATTAAGGCACAACCAACCGACCAGAAACTGCGCCTCGCATTAAACAGACACCCCGAATATAGACTAAAAACTGTAATATGTGTTTCATACACGCTCTAGGTTCTAACCAGGATATTGATTTAGCAAAGCAAGTTCAACGTGACCTTTTGACCTCAGCAGTACAGGAGCGCCTGTTCAGAAGAGCGTTCATCCAGGACAGGTGAGGTGGACCGCATCAGTCATTCATCAACTGCACTAAAGATATAATGGACGATGTTGAAATGCTGCTGAAGTAAAAAAAACAAAGTTTCCTTCTGGGTTTAAAGACAAACAGGAGCCCACTTTAAGTGTCCAGAATGTGTTTTTGGACTGTGAGGTTGACCAAACCGAATTGTTTCGAGACTTACTGATGTTTTTTTGTTTTTTAATGTATGATGTTATTCAATAATTGAGAATGTGCAGACAACCATGTGATTTTAAAGACAGAGAAAGAGAGAAGACAGAGAAATACTTTTAATACTTGGAGAAAATATCTAAGTATGTAGGCTAAAGTAGCTATATATTTTATTTTGATCCTAGTAGTTGTTGTGTTTTAAAGAAATGTATTAGTTTCAATAGATAGCCTATGTATTTAGTCTATCTTTGATTGTGCTTTAGAAAGAAGATATTTTCTGAAGTTCTTGAGCGAGAACAGCCATATTCAAATATAGAGCTAGGAACAGCATTTCTGGACGAAGGAACAGCAAATAAGAACCTGGATAAATCACAAAAACTATTTTCTTGTCCTAAAAACAACCGTAATCCTTGAAGAAATAGAGAGATTAAAGGTTAGATTATAGGCCGATGACGCATCTCTATGACTCATCTTGCATGATGTCAGTTTAAACCACAGAACACCAAAACACACCTGGGTCAAAGTGACCCCAATAAATACTCCAAAAACTGGAAACCACCTCACAAAACTGGACACTCCACAAAGTATTCCTATAAAATAGAAGTTTACTGTCACATCCCTGATAAAAGTATATCAAAGAAATATGTGGGTTTTAATGATCAGAAATGCAGTATATATGCATTTCTACATCTGCATGTTTGACATCCAGGCCCTTTCTCCATCCCCATCTTAATCAATGTAGGTTAATCCCACTACCCAATATAAAAATAAATAAAAAACATTAATTTCATTATGATACATTTTCATTCTCTTTAGAGAGGAGACCCTCCTGGCCCTGTCACAAGGTCATATCGCTTCAGACCTAATTCACTTTGTCAAAGCAAATTCACTTTTCCCCCCTCTTTAGTCGGTGATTTAACCCAGTTCTTGCTCAGTGTTTAAGAGGAAGCAGGCCGGTGATAAAGAGGCTTACATACAGCATTACTGGACACACGTCACTGACATTTCTCAGAATTTTCAGGCAATCATGTGTTGCAGACTCCTGGGGCTGTTTGCAGGGAAGGCGCCCCCTGGTGGAGGGTAAGAGGGTCGTGCACGCACACTCAGATTAACACATATCTGATGGATGATCTTTGACCCACCAGAGGAGAGAGGGGGAGGGAGGAGGAGGGAGGGGATGGTGGTGGTGGAGGGGTGGGGGGGTGGGGGGGGAGGATGGGCGGGGGGCGTAGGAGCTTCTGTTCGACTTTCTTCAAACGCTTCTGAGCCTCGGGGCCAAAAAGATTTAAGCGGATTTTCCACCCAACTATCCAAAATAACACTTGTGCAAAGACCAGGATATCTGATCATTTAGCCTGAGTCTAGCTTGATCTCCAGGAGGAGGGTGAATGTCAAAAAATACTTTCTGGAGTGCAGGTAGACTTTATACTCCAAATCAACTGTTGCTTTTTGTACTGCAATACACCAACCCCCTGTACTGCAATACAACTCTTATGGATTAATCAGAAGAGTTAAAAAATGTACATTTCTGCCTTAACTCAAGGCACAAGAAAAATAACCAAAATGTTTATTTTCATGTTATTTTGATGTTTCGACACAGTAGCATTTTACAAACCAGGAAGAATAACCCAGAATGCCGACCTGCTTCCTGTCTTGTTGGTTTGTACCAACCCTGGACAGGAAGTGACATTGTCCAGATAAATGTTGCAGTTGAAGAAGGGATTATGGGGGTAGAGGGCTGTAATCCTGCTGGTTAGAAGCCCAACAACTCCATGTTTGGACAGCAGGCAGAGAGGGAGAGGGAGGGAACGGGAGAGAGGGGGGGCGGAGGGAGGAAGAGGGAGAAAGAGGGAGAGAGAGAGGCGGGGCGGAGGGAGGAAGAGGCAGAGGGGTAGAGAAAGAGGGGTAGAAAGAGACAGTGGTGGAGAGAGAGAGAGATAAATTGCCTGTTTTGTTCTTTTCAAGGAAAACTGTTCTGGTGTGTGATCCAGAAGATCATTCAAACCTCGCCATCACTCACCTTGAATGGATGCGAGGTTTCAAAATGGATCCTAAATATATTTATCAGTTTTAATTCATGGAATCGACATGACAATGTGTCGAGTCATGCAGACAGAGAAACTGGGTTCAGCTTTCAGTGAGAAGTGCCGCTATCCTCCAGAAGGCTGGAGCGAGAGGGGTATCGACCTCCAACAGCGGCCCAGCATGGCATCCTGGCCCTGGGCATGTTCTGTCTGACAGTGGGCATAGCTTGACTCAATATTAATTGGCTCATTGGATTGCTGAACAGCGCACCGTTAAATTATAGGACTTTCCAGTGAACACGTCATTCAAATTCAAATGTTCTTTCCATATAAGCAGATTGTGAGAGATATGGAGAGAGAGAGACAGAGAGCGAGAGAGAGACAGAGAGAGAGAGAGAGAGAGAGAGAGAGAGAGAGAGACAGAGAGACAGAGAGAGAGAGACAGAGAGACAGAGAGAGACAGATAAAGAGAGAGAATGAAAGAAAGGGGGAGAGAGAGCTACCAGTACAGGACATTTAGTTTCTCTCGTTCGTATGATGAGAAAGGATAAAAAAAAGTTGAATCCCATTGATAGAAGCACAGGAACTTCATAGTAAAGAGGCCACTGTGACTGAGGGACAGACAGAATTCAACAGGATCAGTTTAGAATATAGAAACTGACAGAGGGAGGATGTGCTGGTTACTACGAGTTAGAGAAGGATGGAGAGAAGACAGGAGGAGATGGACTGAGAGAGGGAGAGAGAAAGAGAGAGAGAGGGAGAGAGAGAGAGAGAGAGGGGGAGTGGGGGGTGCAGATAGAGGGGGAGAGAGAAACATGGGAGAGGGTTGAGTGGAGGAAGGAAGGAACTAGAGAGAGAGGGGGAGAGAGGGGGATGATTTACCTCCTGTCCTCCTAAATGTCAGTTCTGTCTGTAGGAGAGAAAGTAGATCTGAACTCTAATCCAGAATCAGATTACCTGATTTAGATTATAATCTGAGTTGTTGAGGGCACAGTGACAACACTGACCAGGGGTAGTGCAGTCCACACACACACAACACACACAACCTCACAAACACACACTCACAAACACACACACACTGCCTTCCAGAGAGCTATATGAGTGTCACAGGCGGATTAAAGAGATGAAAGAACTAAGTCACCATCACTCTCTTCCTATCTGGTTCATCCCTCGCTCACACACACACACGCACACGCACACGCACACGCACACACACACACACCCCACACACACGCACACACATACACACACACATCACACTTAACACACCATACTTACACAAACATACATTCACGCACACATACCACACACTTATACACACCACATTTACACACACGTACACTTACCAACAAACCAAACACTCACACACACACACACACAGAAGGATGTGTGTTTGCACGCACACACACACCACACACCACACACCACACACACACACACACACACACACACACACACACACTTAAGCTGTTCAGGGTCTCAGACCTCTTTTTCCTTTTCCAGCATGTGGCATCTCCTCAGTGAACCAGTCAGATGGAATCACACACACACATATACACACACATACAGAATACACACAAACACACACGCAAGCATACATGTACACACACACACACACACACTCACAAATACAAACACACAAATGCATACACACACACGAGCGTACGCCCACACACACAGATTACCATCTCTCTCACAACTGTTTGGTTCCCTCTCCTCTCCTTCTCCTCCTCTGTTTCCTCTTCTCTTTCTCTCTGTTTTTCTCATCCCTCGCTCCCCTCTCTCACAAGCTTTAGCTTTATCGTCTTAATCGCAGCATTCCTTCCATCTCTCCCTCTCTTCCCCTCTACTCATTTCATCCCCCTCTCCCTTCCCTCATCCTCTGCTTCCTCTCCTCCCCTCTCTTCCCCCTCTCCCCCTCTCCTCTCCTCTCCTCCCCTCTCCTTCCCCCTCTCCCCCTCTCCTCCCCTCTCCTTCCCCCTCTCCTCCCCTCTCTCCCCCTCTCCTCCCCCTCTCCTCTCCTCCTGTTGGCTCCATATAGGGAGGCAGCAGGGGTCAGAGGAACATCCTCGCCATCATGTGACTGACGGCACCAGGAAACCACCTGCCTGTGTGTCTGTCTGACTGTCTGTCTGCATTTCTGCCTGTCTAACTGTCTGCCTGTGTAACTGTCTGTCTGCCTACCTACCTGCCTGCCTATCTGTCTGTCTGCATCTTCTATGCATTCTCTGTCTGCCTGCCTGCCTGCCTGCCTGCCTGCCTACCTGCCTGCCTGCCTGCCTGCCTGTCTGTCTGTCTGTCTGTCTGTCTGTCTGTCTCTCTGTCTGCCTGTGTGTCTGTCTGTCTCTCTGCCTGTCTGTCTCTCTGCCTGTCTGTCTCTCTGCCTGTCTGTCTGCCTGTGTATCTGTCTCTCTGCCTGTCTGTCTCCCTGCCTGCCTGTCTCTCTGTCTGTCTCTCTGCCTGTCTGTCTGTCTGTCTGTCTGCCAGTCTGTCTGTCTGTCTGTCTGTCTGTCTGTCTGTGTGTCTGAGGGTTAGAGGTACCAGTGGTGGGTGGCTGGAGACAGTGAGATGATCTGATAGATACACTGTCTTACATAAGTCCTCTGAATGGTGGAGCTCTGGACCAGGCTAGCGTGCAGATGTTCATTCAGAGAGAGAAGAGGAGGGAGGGAGGGAGAGGAGAGAGGGGTGTACCAGAGAGAGGGGGAGAAAGTGAACGACAAAAATAAACAGAGAAATAGAGAGTAATATAGAGAAAGAGGGATAGAGGGCTCCAGCAGCATAAGGGCAGTACTAGAGAGAGGGAGGGCAGGAGAGGCAGAAGGGGGGGGGGAGGGGGAGGGTCAGTGTGAGTGAGTGAGTGAGTGAGTGAGTGAGTAGAGAGGGAGAGAGAGAAGACCAGAGTCTCTCTGAGTGGCGCTGCAGCATCTGTCTGCCGGACGCTGACAGAGAGAGAGAGAGCGCTGGGACGGCCGTGTGGAGGTGTGTGTGTGTGTGTGAGGTAAGTTTGAATTGAGTCTAGGAGCTGTGTGGACTGAATAGCTCACTGAGGGGGTTCTGTTGGATGTGTGGACACCCAGAGGAGGGAGATTCACCAGGACAAGGAGAAGTGAAGCTGGTGTGTGTGTGTGTGTGTCTCTGTGTGTGTGTCTCTGTGTGTGTGTCTGTGTGTGTGTGTGTGTGTGTGTGTGTCTGTGTGTGTCTGTGTGTGTGTGCAAGGTGTTTTAGAGATTAACTGTTGCAAAAGTGGTGGTTGTGGACTTGTGTGTGGTCAGTGTGTGTGTGTGTGTCTGTGTGTGTGTGTGTGCCTGGTGCTTTAGTGATTGGTTGTAGAAGTGATTGTGTTGTGTATGGAGTTCATGGTTGTGTGTGAAGTGTTTAGTGATTGGTGATTGGAGAAGCGGTGATTGTTGACTGTGCTAAACTGTGTTAACATGATTATCAAAGTGATGCTGACAATTGGAGCATGCGTGTGTGGTGGTGTGTGCGTGTGTGTGTGTGTGTGTGTGTGAGTGATTTGAAAGTGTAAGTATGCGTAAGTGTATGGTGTGTGCGTGCATGGGTACATGTGTGCATGGTGTGTGTGTATGTTTCATGGCGTGTGTGTGTACGGTGTGTTAACAGTATGTGTGTGTGTGTGTGGTGTGTGTGTGTTGTATTAACAGTGTGTGTGTGGTGTGTGTTGTATTAACAGTGTGTGTGTGGTGTGTGTGTGTTGTATTAACAGTGTGTGTGTGTGGTGTGTGTCAGGATCTCTGCTGTGTTGAGGGGATCCTAATGCTGGGGCCTCCGGGCTGGTGGGAGAGAGAGAGCGTTGCCATGGAGCTGCATGACCCTCGACCCCAGGGGGCGGAGCTTCCTGAGCAGAGCTTCTTCAAGAAGGTGGACGTCCCTGACCACGCCCACTACATCATCGCCTGTGTCGTCGCGGTGATTGGAACCCTGGGCATGACGGGGAATGCTCTGGTCCTGTTCGCGTTCTACAGGTAGAGCAAAGTATCCACTCTGTAGAACGGTTCTATGTTCTAATGTTAGTATTTCCTCCCTAAAGAACCCTTTCAACCAATTATTTGACAGTATAGTCGACTCTTCTGTTGGTTTACGACCACAGAGATGAAATCCAGTCCTGAATTCAGTCTTTTAGAACAAAAACTGATACTTTAATCGTTGCTCTATCCAGATTGTATTCCCTCTTTAATCTGAAAAAAAAATCCTGATTCAGAGGCTGTGTAGTCGAGCAAAATTTGTATAAATCATAATCCCAACTGTGGCTGATAGAATTCAACTGACACTATAATCTTCGTTATAACCTTTCTCGGTTTGACATTAATAATCTCCTCAGGACAGCGTAGGTGGTCCATCTATAATCTCTGTTAAAGGCTTGAGAGAGGTCTGGCTGTAATCTTGGTAGATATTCCCTGTTTTGGGATTAGAAACAAACATGGCTCATCGCTGGTTAAACGAGAGGATTCTGAGGAGTTTGGGTTTTTTTTCGAAGCGGAGCCATTCAACAAGTCAACATGGATAATCCTCCTGTGTTTGTCTGACGAGGATTTTTTGGTGGATTCCAAACCAGGCGTCCTTCTGCTCTCTGAATGGAGGGACGAGATAACACTAGAGGAACGACATGCGTGATGTTTTGTCGGAGAGGAGGGGAGATGTGTGTGTGATGGTGTGTCTTGTCTCACACACACACACACACACACACACACACACACACACACACACACACACACACACACACTGCATACACACTGCATACACACCGTGCACCTGGGATCCCCCTCATGAAGCGCAGATAGCTGGCTGTCTGTTCCATCAAACAGGAAGGAGAATATTAGACATGTCTTCTTCTTGGTCTCTCAGATAGATTGCTCTGGGGGTGTGTGTGTGTGTGTGTGTGTGTGTGGGGGGGTGGTGTTATAATGTGTGTGTGTGTTATGAAGTCTAGGGTGTATTTTTCCCCAAAGGCTATAGAACCAAAGAATATCTATATTTGATATGTCTTGATACAATCATTTATATGTTGGAGACTTTTGAGATACAATTTGGCCTTAATTGATTTCTGCTTCTATCAGCCCTCGATTCCCCCTTAGGTCAGGTCAAAGGTCAGCGTTAGAAATATTGAATGAGATACACACACACCGGACATAAGTGCAGTGTGTGTGTGTGTGTGTGTGTGTATGTGTCTTTTCTCACTAGAGCTGTCAGTAATAATGAAATAGTGCTGGATGGGGTGGCCTATATTGACCTGTAGCCAGAGCAATGCTTCTCTAACTGGAGGCTATTCACTATATGCCTGTGTGTGTGTGTGTGTGTGTGTGTGTGTGTGTGTGTGTAGTGTGTGCAGTATGTTGGTTAGAGCACGCACACACAAGTTTGTTTTGCAATTCTTGCGACTCACAATTCAGTTCCATTTAAAATCATGTTTTCCTTACCCAAACCTAAACTTTAACCCTAAAGGTAACCCATACCTCTAACCCTCTAACCCCTCCTAACCTGCCCCTGACCCCTGGCCCCTAACCTTCTAACCCCTGACCTTTAACCCTAACCCTCTTAAATCCTCATAGAAACAGTAAGATGGTTTTATTCTGCTTGACATAAAGGAGACAGATAACATGGGGACATTTGCTATGCTCATATACAGCACAAGGAAGTGTGGGGTTTGTAGTTTGAGGATTAACCTCCATTTTAGTCGTAGTTCATGGATGATCTACTCCACCATCTTTTCTATTATGTTATTGATGTTCATTCATTCGAGAAATTGGGTCGGGGCAGGAAAGGTGAACAGGGAGAGTGAGAGAGAGAGAGAGAGAGAGAGAGAGAGAGAGAGAGAGATAAAGGGAATGAATCAATTCATTTTTCTCTCCAGATGTTATATCTTTCTCCTGCCTTGTGCAGTGTTGTGTGTTCAGTAGGTCAGTGTGACGTCATGGTGGCTTAGAAACTAGGCAGGATGAGACAGAAGTGTGAGGTCATCTTGACCGTCCAGTTTGAGGCTTGTTTAAAAACCTGAAGCGACCCCCTTGTCTAGAACGTCACCACGGCAACAGACGACGGTACATCTCAGCTTTAGTCAGAAGTGAAATCTTCAGCTGACTTACTAACAGCGTCTGCCTTCCCTGCTTCAGCAACAAGAAGCTCCGGAACCTTCCCAACTACTTCATCGTGAACTTGGCCATCAGTGACTTCCTCATGGCCTTCACCCAGACTCCTCTCTTCTTCATCAACTGCCTCAACAGGGAGTGGGTGTTTGGAGAAATGGGTGAGATAGATTTTTCTCTCCCCTCTAACTCCCTCCTCTCCCCCCCCCCCCCCCCCCCCCCCCCAGGTTACCAGTAGGGGAACAATACGTTCCTCTCTCCTTTTGTTTATGAAGCCAGCATGTTAGCTGTCTGTCCGTTTAACCAGGTTATTTATCTGTAATCTGTAATCTGTCTGTCTTCCTGTGTTCTGTAACCAGGTAGGAATCTTCCTTCCTGTCTGTGTGTGCTGTAACCAGGCTGTAATCTGTGTGTGTGTGTGTGTCTGTGTGTATGTCTCTCTGTGTGTGTGTGTCTGTCTCTGTGTGTGTGTGACCAGGTTGTAAACTGTATGCCTTCTGTGGAGCCTTGTTTGGGATCACCTCCATGATCAACCTGCTGGCCATCTCCATCGACCGCTACGTGGTGATCACCCAGCCCTTGAGGGCCATCCAGTGGTCCTCCAAGCGACGCACCACCCTGGCCATCCTGCTGGTGTGGCTCTACTCCCTCGCCTGGAGCCTAGCGCCCCTGGTGGGCTGGAGTGAGTACACAACCAACTGGATCTCAGTGTGAAGCTATCTCTCTCTACCTCTCTTTCGCTCTACCTCTCTCTCTCTACCTCTCTCACACACATTCTCTCTCTCTCCTTCCCTGTCTTTCTCTCTGTCTCTGTCCTTGTCTGTCTCTCCTTTACTCTCTCTCTCTCTCTCTCTCTCTCTCTCTCTCTCTCACAGACACACACACAAACACCAACACGTGTTGTATCCCTAATCCCATACACCAATCCCGACCAATCAGTACTGACCTTGGCCTTCCTGTCTTTTGGTCCCTCCCAGGCTCCTATATCCCAGAGGGCCTGATGACTTCCTGTACCTGGGACTATGTCACATACTCGTTATCCAATCGCAGCTACACCATGATGCTGTGCTGCTTTGTGTTCTTTGTTCCATTGGCCATCATCCTGTACTGTTACCTCTGCATGTTCCTGGCTATACGCAGCGCTGGCAGGTAACACACACGCACACACACAAACACACACGCATACACACACACACGCATGCACACACACACATGCACACACACTGGGAATCCTTAAAGATGACAGAGAGAAAGCACGAAACATTCACTGTTACATCATCACATAACCAACCCCTTCTTTCACTTCTCGCTCTCTCTCTTTCTCTCTTTGCCTCTCACCCTTCATCTTTCTCTCTCTCCCTCTCTCTCTCTCTCACACACTCTCACACACACGCACACATGCCACCCTCACAACCATGTCCAATCAAATGCCACACTCTGAGCCAGGGGAAATACCAGCTGCTCAGTAAGGCCTGGAGGGAGCTGTTCCAGGTCTTAACCCCCACCACACACACACACACGCACACACACACATACACACACACACACGCACAGACACACCCACACACACACACACATGCACTCACGCACACACACACACACACACACACACACACAGACACACACAGACACACACACATGCACTCACGCACACACATTCACACACACACACACACACTCTAAAAGTAATGTCCTTTTAATGTGGGCTGCCCTTGTGGACATCAGCATGTGAAGCTTGGTTCTTCTAACCCTAACCATGAAGGGTTCTTCCCTCTGTTCCTTCTAACCATGAAGGGTTCTTCCCTCTGTTCCTTCTAACCATGAAGGGTTCTTCCCTCTGTTCCTTCTAACCATGAAGGGTTCTTCCCTCTGTTCCTTCTAACCATGAAGGGTTCTTCCCTCTGTTCCTTCTAACCATGAAGGGTTCTTCCCTCTGTTCCTTCTAACCATGAAGGGTTCTTCCCTCTGTTCCTTCTAACCATAAAGGGTTCTTCCCTCTGTTCCTTCTAACCATGAAGGGTTCTTCCCTCTGTTCCTTCTAACCATGAAGGGTTCTTCCCTCTGTTCCTTCTAACCATGAAGGGTTCTTCCCTCTGTTCCTTCTAACCATAAAGGGTTCTTCCCTCTGTTCCTTCTAACCATGAAGGGTTCTTCCCTCTGTTCCTTCTAACCATGAAGGGTTCTTCCCTCTGTTCCTTCTAACCATGAAGGGTACTTCCCTCTGTTCCTTCTAACCATGAAGGGTTCTTCCCTCTGTTCCTTCTAACCATGAAGGGTTCTTCCCTCTGTTCCTTCTAACCATGAAGGGTTCTTCCCTCTGTTCCTTCTAACCATGAAGGGTTCTTCCCTCTGTTCCTTCTAACCATGAAGGGTTCTTCCCTCTGTTCCTTCTAACCATGAAGGGTACTTCCCTCTCTCTGTCCTGAGGACGAGAGAAACCTTCAAACTCTTTCCAGACAAGACAAGGTTTATTTCATCCACCGTTATTAAAAGATTCTGCTTAGAATTTAGGAATTAGGAACCTGAAGTTCCCTGAGGGGTTCTCCCAGGGCGACGAAACCCTGGGGGGATTGTGGGGTGGGGGTGTTGGGTAGGCCAGTGGTCTTCAACTCTGGTCCTCAGGGACCAACTGTCCTGCATGTTCTAGATTATTCTCCGCTTCAACACACCTCATTCGCATGAGCAGGTTCCTCTGTTCTCTGAATGCCTTAGAACAACCCAGTCATATAAATTGGGTGTGTTGGCGCAGGGGAAACGCCTAGAACGTTCCGGAGAACCAAGGGTTTGAAGTGTCTTCTTCTCTCATCCCTGACAGGGAGGTGGATCGTCTGGGAACGCTGGTCAGAAAGTCTGTGAAGGTCAGACAGAAGAACATCAAGAACGAGTGGAAACTGGCCAAGATCGCGTTCGTGGTCATCGTAGTGTATGTCCTGTCCTGGTCTCCGTACGCCTGCGTCACGCTCATATCCTGGGCAGGGTGGGTAGAACCGGCCACTGTCTTCTACAATGCAGAAAAGAAACAAAAAGAAACAAAATTATACTTAAAAGTAGGATTGAAAATAAGTCTTTACAGTGTTTCAGTAGGAAGTCTGTTTTTACCAGGAACATTGCTAATGGAAAAAAATGGCGACCAAACTTGACGCGTCAAAGAACATTTGACATTATATAAACAGTACAGCTACAAAATGACAGCACAGTGCTTTTTTTTTTACAAAAAATAATCACAAAATGCTCCATCGAAGTTGGTAGTTTGAACAGTATTTAGCTGGCTGAAATGAAAGAACAGTCTATGTTTACCAGTCTTGGTTTACCAGTCTGCGTTTGTTTACCAGTCTCTCTCCACAACACAGCAGCTGTCAGTATGGATCCCAGATGAATCCCTCTCTTTCTGTCCACTGCTCTGCGATGGACAGATTATTCTGGTTGTTTGTTCTCTTCCTCCTCCTGCTCCTCCTCCTCCTCCTTGTCTGTTCTGTGACAGCGCTCTGGTTTTTGTCCTCTCAGGTACGCACACATCCTGTCTCCCTACTCCAAAGCTGTCCCTGCTGTCATCGCTAAGGCATCCACCATCTATAACCCTTTCATCTACGCAATCATACACACCAAATACAGGTAGGCACACCATGAAGACACACACACACACAAGATCGTCGTACACACCTGTCAGGTTCATCCTCCAGTTTGGCTCATCCTGCCCCCCCCCCCCCCCCCAACAGGACCACCCTGGCAGAGAAGGTGCCATGTTTGAGATGTCTCCACCCCTCCCCCAGGAAGGAGTGCATCTCCTCATTCAACAGCGAGTCTTCCTATCGAGACTCCATCATCAGCCGCCAATCAACCATGTCCAGGAGCCACTACTGCGCCTCCTCCTCGCTATCGTCCAATGACGTGGTATGGCTGGCCCCTGGGGGGGGGGGGGGGTTAGGATGGTGTTGGGTTGTCAGAGGGGCAGGGGGGAGGGGGTGTGGTCTGGATCATACAAGAGTCAAAGGTCAGGTAAAAGTCAGCCCAAATATTTGTTTGGCTGTTGTTTGTTTTTTTGTCAAAGTACAAACACAATCCCCAAACAACAAATCTTTATCTTTCTGGAAGAATAACAGGAGCACTTAAAGCAGAACCAGAGTACTCTGACTTCCTGAAACTCAAAGATTCATTTCCTAACATGATGTAACATCCTGAAGCCTCAAGAAACCCCAACTCTGAGCCCCAAGAAGAGAACACACAAACAGACAAACAGAAGCAAAACTACTTTTTTATATATATATTTTTAAGACCCAGATGACAGACTGTCAAAGGTGACCACTGGATTTCAGGTGTAAACACTTTCATAAGCAGCTCTGGGTTGAAAGCTTGGCTCTTTATGAAGGCAGAGCCAAAGAGAGTGAGGTTAGTCTGGGGGAGGTGAGCTGTGCTCTCTACCTTTCTCAGAGGAGTTGAGGCTCTGGCTGGAGCGCTGGAGGCTACAAAAAACCTGGACTGAGCCTTTTCATGAGATTGTAAACCCAGAGATGCAGACCAGAGATAGGGTCAGGCCAGTCTCTAAACCCTCTAACCCAGCCCCAGCCCAAGCCCCTATCCCAGCCCCTATCCCAGCCCCAGCCCCTCTCCCAGCCCCTAACCCAGTGTATTCTGTGCCTGCAGGTGTTTGTGGATGTGGAGCTGGACTCCCAGCAGAGGAAGGCAGACTCGTTCAGAAGCATGTCCTCCTTTGGGACTTCCAGAGGACAGCAGAGCAAGAGGAAGCTCCTGAGAGACAAGACCAAGTTCCATCCTGTGGAGAAGGTGAGGACAGCCCTGTCCAACACAACCGACCACAACCCCAACCAACCACAACCCTTAACCTACACCCCAACCAACCACAACCCTTAACCTACACCCCAACCAACCACAACCCTTAACCTACACCCCAACCAACCACAACCCTTAACCTACACCCCAACCAACCACAACCCTTAACCTACACCCCAACCAACCACAACCCTTAACCTACACCCCAACCAACCACAACCCTTAACCTCAACCCCAACCAACCACAACCCTTAACCTCAACTCCAACCAACCTTAACCTCAACCCCAACCAACCATAACCCTTAACCTCTACTCCAGATAGTACCATAACACCAAACTGCCTGAATCCTCTCCCCCATAAATATTGTTCTACATGATGAAACATCCTAAAGCAAAATTGAGATCATTGTTCATCTCTAACCAAAGATGTTCCTGCATCTCTCTTACCTGTGCGTGTTCCCCTCCAGCCTCAGCCAATCGTGGCGGACCCCACCAGTGCCTGCGAACACGAGCTGGTCTCCACCTCCGTCACCATGGCAACCGTCCCCCTCCTGGTCCTGTCTGGGAGGCGGAGCCAAAGCGTCCAACTGTTCAGCGGAGCGGACGAGTCCAACGGAGGGGACAGGTTGAGCGCACAGCACAGGAGCAGCACAGGTCTGCTGGTGACCAGCACACAGCAGGGAGATCAGACAGGAAGCACCATCCCACAGATCATCATCAGCCCAACATCTGAGAGCAGTCTGATCACACGGGAGGAGAAGGAGGAGAGGGAGGAGAGGGAGGAGAAGGGGGAGGAGGAGAGGGAGGAGGAGAGGGAGGAGGAGAGAGAGGAGGAGAGAGAGGAGAGGGAGAAGAGGGAGGAGAAGGAAAAGGAGGAGAGGGAGGAGGAAGAGGTGGAGAAGGAGGAGGAGGAGAGAGCTCCTTACCAGGAGAAGAAAGCTGCAGAAGGAAGCAGAGAGAACAGAACCATCTTGCAGGATCTGAGGACGTTAAACTGTTCTTCAGAACTTCACGGCTCAGTGGAACGGTTCCTCTCCACCTGACCTGGCTGGTGGAACGGTTCCTCTCCACCTGACCTGGCTGCCCCCTTCCTCCTGATCATCTCCTCCAACAAGCAACCATCGTGTGAGAACATTCACCAAACAACTCCTTGAAAAAAAATTATGTATATATATATTTAGTTTTCTCAGAATTTCCAAAGATACCGAGAGTTCCATTCTAACTCTCTCCAAACTGAACTGTGGATGAACTTTGGGATTAAGATTTTACGACTTTCATTCCGGATTCTCTGACTCGAGAGGTAGTCTAGAGTATCTTGTGCAAAATGTACATTTTTGTTGAATTGCCTAAACTCACTCATTAGTATACATTCTGACAAAACGTCCCAGTATATATTTAGATATATACCAAATATATTTTTCTGTATTGGTTGAAGCAATATTACAAAAATATTACTCCTATTTATTCTATTTGTCATTTTTTTAATGTTCAATCTTGTCTCATCACTCTGTATGTTTTACCCGATCGTTAACCTTGTTAATCCTTATTTTGTTTGTAATCTTGAGATATTAGTCTAATTGATATTAGTCTGTAAGTGAAAGCATGTTTGGTACAGGATGACAAGGTGAACCAGCCTCATACAGCTGTTATAACAGAACACAAGAACCAGACACACTCGGCCTGTGACATTTGTGTCCAAACTGTTTAATTTCACACCAGATAAAAGGACTCAAAAATGCCTGCTGTGTCCATATGCTTTACAGACCTTTTCCAACACACACACACACACACACACACACACACACACACACACACACACACACACACACACACACACACACACACACACACACACACACACACACACACACACACAGTACCTATCACCCTCCACTAGAGGGGGGCCTGACATCATTAGATAGACCAGGTTATTAATCAATAAGAATTGATTTTACATCAAGGAAGACAATGATGGCGCGCGACTAGCTGTTTCCATCGAGACTGAGTTTGTATTTCGATAATTAGCCGACTTGTCCGTCCTAAATGATTCCTACCACTGAGAAACTTTTAAAAACTCAGACAAATCTATTTTTTATCTCTCTCTCTCTCTGAAATACTGTTAATCTAGTTGATAAAACATGGCAGGTGAGTTTCAGGTGTGTAATAATCGTTGTTGTCACTAACCTGATTCAACAAACGGCTAATTATTAGAATCAGGTGTGTTCATCATGGAAAAACAACAAACTAACTTGTAGCTCTTCAAGGGGAACAACAGACCTCTGTTCAAGTATTAAAGTAATTGGGATTAAACGTTATAATTAATATCGTTACGCGTCAAGACAATATCAGTGTTATGTTTTGTTTGTTTTGATAGAAATATTAAACCGATAGACTGGAGTTTCCCTCCTCGCGCCTTACAGGCGTCCCTGCTGATCGAATTGGTGACATCACGGGGCTGCATGCGCTGCCCTGCTCTCATGACGTCACATGGAGAGGAGAGGGCGAGCCCCCCGAGTCCCCCCGGGCCCCCTGCACCGGGACACCAAAAGAGCGGAGCTCGTGGCGGAGGTCCAAACGGGTGTTGGACAGCGGCGAGAGCGCAGGCACGAGCCACACGGTGAAGCGAAGACAGAGAGGCACGCGCGTCTAGAAGGGTGAGTGAGCGTGCTTCAGTTTAATAACCTGCAGATGATGCTCTGAAGGCTGCTGGCATGGATGCATATTCTGCTGACAACCTGCCTGCCTTTCGTTCTTCTGCTGAGTTATTAAGCGATGATTATAGAATAAACGGTGCTGAATCAGTTTGAATATTTATATTAAATCACGCCAGTTGGATGTCGACTTTTGAATAGTTTTAATTCGATAGTTTTATTAAGGAATGGAGAGACATAACATGATCATGAGTAGCAATATAAAGAAAATAAGAAGTAAAAGAGACTGGAGAGGGAGAGAGAGAGAAAGAGTGTGATACATACAGAGAGGGAGAGAGATAGAGAGAGACAGAGGGAGGGATGCAGAGAGAGACAGAGAGAACGAGAGAGAGGAAGAGAGAGTGAGGGAGAACTAAAAGGGTGCATAAATGAATGAATCATCTTTTATGATTATAAAATAAAGATGTTATTGTGAAGGAAGCATTAAGCTTTAAGCATTGAGCATTTATGCATTAAGTCTTCCTGCTGAAGGGTGTGGGGGAGATCTATTGATGTGTGTCCTCAGAGAATATAGCAGGTGCTTTGATCCCTGCCCCCCATGCAAGGAGGCTTGATGTTCGGGGACTGGGGACTGGAAAACTGGGGGACTGGGTGACTGGAGGGGGTGGCTGGAGGACTGGAGGGCTGGGGGACTGGAGGGCTGGGGGACTGGAGGGGGTGGGGGACTGGAGGGCTGGGGGACTGGAGGGGGTGGGGGACTGGAGGGCTGGGGGACTGGAGGGGGTGGGTGGCTAGGGGACTGGAGGGCTGGGGGACTGGAGGGGGTGGGGGACTGGAGGGGTGGGGGACTGGAGGGCTGGGGGACTGGAGGGCTGGGGGACTGGAGGGGGTGGGGGGCTGGAGGGCTGGGAGACTGGAGGGGGTGGGGGGCTAGGGGACTGGAGGGCTGGGGGACTGGAGGGGTGGGGGACTGGAGGGCTGGGGGACTGGAGGGGGTGGGGGGCTGGAGATCCCCTCCCAGACCCTGGTCATAAACCTGGGCAGACACACCCTGGTCTGGTCTTTAGAGGTGTGGCTAAACAAGGTGACTTTAGAACACTGTCTAGGCTGTTCCACAACCAGATCCAGTCTGTGTGTTACTGTGTGTGAGAGTGTAGATGAATTATGTTTGTGTGTGTGTTACTGTGTGTGAGAGTGTAGATGCATTATGTTTGTGTGTGTGTGTGTGTGTGTGTGTTTGTGTCTATATATATATATATATTTAAAGAAATACAGACAGATACATGATACATGTATCCCAGCAACACTGAAGCATTGTTTTGACTAGTACATAATGAAGTCCATGATAGTGATGCTACCTTTTAAATACTCTTTGTAATACATTTACATCTAGTAATTATCCAAAATGACTTACAGCAAGTACAGGGACATTCCCCCTGAGGCAAGTAGGGTGAAGTGCCTTGCCCAAGGACACAACGGGCAGGTCCGGGAATCTAACAATCGGCAACTTTCTCATTACTAGCCTGATTCCCTAATCACTGAGCCACCTGACTTCCTATATTATCTTTTGGCGTGACACTGGGTCTGGATGATGGATGTCTTTAATTGGCCAGCAGCTGTCAGGACTCACTCATCCTCCAATCAGACGATCCCGCCAGAGAGACAGTCGTTGTTCGTCGGGCTTAATAGTTTCCACTGGAAGGGTGAGGGGACCATGCTATACATGGATCCTGAGGTCAGAGGGAGGGAGGAGGAGGGAGGGAGAGGAACAGAGAGAGACAGAGAGGGGTAGGAAAAGGTGGGGGGTGGGGGGTGAGAGATGGGATCGGGTGAGAGAGAAAGGGAAAAAGATGAAGGGAGGGCAGGTATGAGTAAGAACCACAGAGAAGACAGGGGGAGAGAGAGAGGGAGAGAGAGGGGAGAGGAGAGAAAGGGAAAGAGAGAGAAGGAGAGAGGGGAGAGAGAGGGGGAGAAAAGGAGAGAGGTGAGAGAGAGAGAGAGAGAGAGAGAGAGAGAGAGAGAGAGAGAGAAGGAAAGAGTGAAGGAGAGGGAGAGTGTGAAGGAGAGGGAGGGAGAGAGGAAAGAGAGATGGAGAGGGAAGGAGAGAGTGAGGAGAGAAGGAGAGGAATAGAGAGAGAGGGAAGGAGAGAGAGAGAAGGAGGAAAAGAGGGATCAACGGATGAACATCCAAGTGATGTTTTCCATTAAAGAATATCATCCTCATCAAACAGGATAATTCATCAGATAATTGATCTGTGATCTAAACAGTTAACGGTGCAACATTTGACTGAAACAACTCTTTAGGTCGTTGTTGCATTAAGTAATTACCCTTAAATAACTGGTACGCAATTACAGCGTGCTAGAAACCATCCAGAACAGTCCGTGGCCAGCCTGTGCCTCTGCAGGGCTGAAAGAGACCATTGTTCCCCCAGTTCCAAATGGAAACCTTCGAAGCACTCTCTTCATAACAACGTTTTCTCTTTAAACAACTTTAGGTTTGGCTGTGTACAACGCCACAAATTAAGCATGATTACAAGTTACACTCATAGCAAATATGTTTGTTCTTTTGCTGTTGCATTGCCGTTTTACACTATGTAGATGTAGTGTGTGTGTGTGTGTGTGTGTGTGTTGACCTAGATGAAGTATGAAGTAAGACTATTTGGCTAGCTACTGAACCTCAGAGATGCTGCTGTAGGCCAGGCTAAAGGCTAGCTAAGGCTCAGGCTAGCCTATTGTTCAGTGGTGGAGACAGACAGGATAGGGGGATTAACATGACTTAAACAGCAGGATCAGATGGCCTTACACTGGGAGCTAACACAAGTGTGTGTGTGGTCTGTATAGAGAGTGTGTGTGTGTGTGTGTATACATGTATACATATTAATTAATGAACTCATTAAAACATGTATGTATTCATTTACAAATAAACAAATGAGTGTGTGAGTAAGTGAAAGAATTAATGAATGAGTGAGTGAGTGAATAGATAAAACGAGTGAATGAGTGAATTAATGAATGAGTGAAGGCGATGAGTGTGTGAATGTGTGAATGGATGAGAGAAGGACTGGATGAATGAGTGATGTTTTGGCCTGAAGTGAGCAGGACTCATCCAGTGTCCTAGATGAGCATCTGCCCTCCCTCCCCTGGGTAATACATGTCATTTGGAGGGGCAGATTAGGGTGCTGTTTGGGGGGGGTGGGGGGTGCATGCGTGTGGACAGAGCTGGGGTGGGGGGCAGCGGGGGGGGGGGGGGGGGGGGGGGGGGGGGCAGCGGGGGGGCAGCATATGGGTCCCTTAGCCACAGAGAACAAAGAGATTCAGATGGGGATACAATGTCATTGTTCCTGCAGCTTGATATTAATACCCCCTCCACTTCCACCCAACACCCCTTCCCCTGCACCTCCCCCTCTTCCCTCTGTCCATACAACCCCCTCTCCCACACGCTGCCCATACTTCCTACACCCCCCGCCCTCACCCCCTCTCCTCCCCCCTCTCCCCTTCCCTCTCGTCCCCCCTCTCTTCTCCCCCTCATGTACTTGACCTCTCTCCTCGTTTCTCTTTGTATCTCTCCTGTGTTTCCTCTATAAAGCTTGGAGGTAACCCTCCTCTGCTCTAGTTACCCCACCCTCACCCACCCTCACCTACCCCACCCTCACCCATCCTCACCCACCCTCACCCACCCTCACCTACCCCATCCTCACCCACCCTCACCCACCCCACCCTCACCCACCCTCACCTACCCCATCCTCACCCACCCTCACCCACCCTCACCCACCCCACCCTCACCCACCCTCACCTACCCCACCCTCACCCACCCTCACCTACCCCATCCTCACCCACCCTCACCTACCCCACCCTCACCCACCCTCACCTCACCCTTTACCAGTCCATCTTTCGCGTACGTTCTTCTCACACACCAGAGTTGCTTTTGTCAGTGTAATCATGATTCTGTTGATGGATAATGAGAGAGAAGTCACCTGTTCTTCTGCTTAACTCCACATCCTCCTCCTCCTCTTCCTCTTCCTCCCCGCCTCACATCCTGGTGACCTCTGTTGACCTGTGACCTCTAAGAGGTGTGGTCAGAGGTGTGGTTACCTCAGTGTGTGTGTATGTGTGAGCTGGCCTGGACCTGAACACACACTTTGTCTCACACACACTTTGGCTGTGTACGGCTAATGAAGCACATCATCTGTGTGTGTGTGTGTGTGTGTGTGTACATGAACTTGGCCTATGTGTTTGAATTAAATTCTTCTGACATCATCTTCTTCCTGATGTGAGAAGTTAGAGGAAGATTTCCCCGATGTATAAACACTGCCTCTCTCTCTCTCTCTCTCTCTCTCTCTCTCTCTCTCCCCCTCCCTCACTCCCTCTCTCTGGCTCTTCCCCCCCCCCCCTCCCTCTCTCTCTCTCTCTCTCTCTCTCTCCCTCCCTCACTCCCTCTCTCTGGCTCTTCCCCCCCCCTCCCTCTCTCTCTCTCTCTCCCTCCCTCACTCCCTCTCTCTGGCTCTTCCCCCCCCCCCTCCCTCTCTCTCTCTCTCTCTCTCTCTCTCTCTCTCTCCCCCTCCCTCACTCCCTCTCTCTGGCTCTTCCCCCCCCCTCCCTCTCTCTCTCTCTCTCTCTCTCTCTCTCCCTCCCTCACTCCCTCTCTCTGGCTCTTCCCCCCCCCTCCCTCTCTCTCTCTCTCTCCCTCCCTCACTCCCTCTCTCTGGCTCTTCCCCCCCCCTCCCTCTCTCTCTCTCTCTCTCTCCCTCCCTCACTCCCTCTCTCTGGCTCTTCCCCCCCCTCCCTCTCTCTCTCTCTCTCCCTCCCTCACTCCCTTTCTCTGGCTCTTCCCCCCCTCCCTCTCTCTCTCTCTCTCTCTCTGTCCTCTTCTCTGCTTTCAGCTCAGAGGGAAAATCCTTCCGTGATTGTCTCATCAGACCCATCTAAAACTGGCAGGATGAACACTGCATATAGCTATGGGCCAACCCTGGTAGAGTGTGTGTGTGTGTGTGTGTATGGAGAGGTCTGTGTGTGTGTGTGTGTGTGTGTGTATATGGGGAGGTCTGTGTGTGTGTGTGTGGGGAGGTCTGTGTTAGTGTGTGTGTCGGGGGGGATGAATGATCTCCAATTATGAAGTATTCCTCTTTTGTCCACATGTTTCTGGAACATTCCTCCCTGAGCCTGAACCAGCCCAGGGTTGTTTGTGTTATCTCTGGGTTTACCACCAGAACCACCTTAAGCACTGACAGCCCATGATCCCAAAATATCTGCCCCCCCCTCCTCCCCCTCCTCTCCTCCACTCCTCCTCTCCTTCTCCCCCCAGTCACACAACCGACCCCAGCTCACCCCATCTCCCCTCCTCTTCCCCACCACCAGCCTCTCAGTTGCCCTCCCTCCCTCCCTCCCTCCCTCCCTCCCTCCCTCCCTCCCTCCCTCCCTCCCTCCCTCCCTCCCTCCCTCCCTCCCTCCCTCCCTCCCTCCCTCCCTCCCTCCCTCCCTCCCTCCCCCCCTGCCTCCCCCTCCTCTCCCCTCCCCCCTGCCTCCCCCTCCTCTTCCCTCCCCAGTATAAATGGTGCCACCCCTCGTCAGTCTGTTCACACGATCTGGAGTTACTTGTCTCATTCACTGGACACTCTCACTCCTGAGGTACGGGTGTGTGTGCGTGTGTGTGTGTGTGTCATAGTTGTATGTCTGTTTACTGTCTGCTGTATGTGTGTGTTTTCTGTCCACATCTCTTTAGACATTTTCGTTTTCTCTCTAGAGGTATGTGTGTGTATTGTGGATGTGTGTGTCTGTGTGTGTGTGTATTAGGTGTGTGTGTGTGCATGTGTGTTTGTGCGAGTGTGTTATGGAAGTGTGTGTGTGTTATGGAAGTGTCTGTGTGTGTTATGTAAGAGTGTGTGTGTGTTATGGAAGTTCTAGTTAAAAGCAGTTCTAAAAAGGTGAGTTTTGATATTTGATTTGAACATGGAGGAATCGGATTAGTCACAAATGTTATGTAAGTGTGTGTGTGTGTGTTCTCCTTCCATGTTCCTGTTGATCTAGAACAGTGATCAGGGAGGTCTTGCAGGTGTCTCTAAGGCAGCAGTCTGATCCTCATCAGCCAATAGGCATCCGGCTGGTCTAGATATTAGAGGCTGTGTATCCTGGCTGGGAACCACTTCCTGGTTGCTGTATTGTTGAAACCCTCCAGAGGAAATCAGGCTTGACTGACCTGATGTATTTGGTTCTGGATGTTTATGTGTTGTCATATTGTTTGTGATCGTGTGCCCTGATTGGGTATCAGCCATGTGTGCTGCTGTTGTTATGGAATGTTACCTAATGTATGACGTCCATTCTGAAGAGCTGAAGGGGAATAATGAGATCATTTCAGTGGTGAATGGTAAACTGATTAAAAACGACTGTTACCTTGACTAAATACCATGTAATATACCAGGAAATGTGTTTTGTTCAATGTTCAGTTAGTTTGAAGAGCAGAAAGGGTTTTAATCTAAGGTGTCCTGCTGCTCTGTCATCTACCAGGCCTGGGAGTTTGATTGACAGGATCCACTGCCAGTGACATCATCACACAAGCATGAGCAGCACCAATTACAGCGTGACTCTGTCAGGCCCCGCCCCCTGGGGGTTTCGACTGCAGGGGGAAAGGACTTTAACATGCCCCTTACCATCTCCAGGGTGAGTACACACACCACACACACACACACACACACACACACACACACACACACACACACACACACACACACACACACACACACACACACATATACCCACTACACAGTCTTCCACTCTGCTATGGCATGCCAGTGATTCCCACAATGCAACGTGGCTGTTGAGTGACAAAAACTCTTGATTTCTCACCCCCCTCCCTCTCACCCCCTCTCCTCCCTCCCTCCCTCACCCCCCCCCTCCTGTGTCCCTGCACACCGCCCCTGAACACCTTGTCTTATCGGAGTGTGTTCCTGTGCTGACACAGTCTTAACTGTCCCCAGCCTCACACATCTCAGACAGAGAGACACAGAGGGAGGGAGGGAGGGAGGGAGGGAGGGAGAGGAGGGAGGGAGGGAGGGAGGGAGGGAGGTATGCAGCAGAGTAAGAGACAGAGAGACAGAAACCTGTATTCAGTTTCCCCATCCTGCTTAGTTTATCTTAGCAGCAACACACCCTGTCTACAGCTGTGACAGAGAGGCCTGCTCAATACAGAACTGTGTTTCAGGACTTCTGCTCTATGTGTGTGCGTGTGTGTGTGAGTTCATTGTGTGTGTGTCTGTGTGTGAGGTTGCACTCATGTTGTGTGTTTGTGTGCACCTGGATTTATGAAACATTCCCAGCTTGAGAGGAACTTACTTATTTACTCTCTCTCTCTCTCTCTCTCTCCTTCTTTCTCTCTGTCTCTCTACCTCTCTCTCTCTCTGTCTCTGTCTCTGTCTCTGTCTCTCTCTCTCTCTCTCTCTCTCTCTCTCTGTCTCTATCTCTCTGTCTCTCTCTCTCTATCTCCCTCTCTCTCTCCCTCCCCCCCCCCTCTCTCTCTCTCTCTCTCTCTCTCTCTCTCTCTCTCTCTCTCTCTCTCTCTCTCAGGGTGTCCAGTGCTCCTAATCCTACAGTGGTTCCTAAGGTACAGTATGAGTACTGAATATTCACCCCTCTGAAACAAAGTTATCTTTAACACATGCTTGAGTCATGATGTCTAAACTGTCACCATGGAGATGTGGCGTGTCGCATGCGCGTTCATGGCATGTTAGACGTGCGTCACCTAGTGTGTCGTTGTGTCCTGCACGCTGTTCCTCCTCTGACCTGCAGGGGGAGCAGACTGACATCCATAAACCCCTCGCCCACCTTCCTCATCCTCACCCCACCCCCTCCATCCTGCCCCCCACCCGCCCCCAAGCCCACCTGGTCCGCCGGGGGCGTTGGGGTGTGTGAGGGTGGGGGCCGCCCCCCTGCACGCTCCCCCCCTCTCCCCCTTCATCCCCTCCCCATCCCTCTGCCTTCACCCCTCCTCCCCCTCCTCCCCCCCCTGGCTCCACCCCCCTTCCCCGGCCCGCCCCAGTCTTCCGTCTACAACACGCCCATCAACTTGTACTCCAATGAGAACGCCTGTGAGGTGGCCATGGGCAGAGGCGGGGCTTGCTGCAGAGTCAGGGCGGGACCTTGCCGGAGTTCAACGGGTGAGTGGCAGCAGGATCGACCTATAGCATCACTCCTTCTCTCTCCCTTCCAGGATCCAGCTGTCTGTGTTTCTCTCTCTTCTCTCTCTTCCCTTTGTCCCTGTCAGGGGGTTTGTCATTGATGTAATCTTAACCAATCAGCTGCCAGGGGTGAGATCTGCATGTGTGTGTTGTCACCGCATGCCTTGGTCAGTGTGTGTGTATGTGTGTGTATGTTTTGTTTCAGAGGGGATTCTTGTAGGTAAATTCCTACCTGATTCAGTTTTTTCCTCACCAACTATGTCCTCTCTCACTCCCTCTATCTCTCTCCATCCCTCTCCTTCCTCTTCCTCCCTCTTCCTCCCTCTCCCTGTCTTTCATTCATCCTTCTCTTCCTCTTCTCTCCAGCAGAGAACTCCAGTTTCAGTTTCAAAGTTAGTGTCCAGCCAGTTTCCTTCTTGTGGTGTGTCTGTGTGTGTGTATACTTGTGTTGTGTGTGTGTTGCATGCTTAGTATTAAGTATTTTCTTAAATAACAGCATAGAGTGCAGCAAGACTCAACACGTTAAACTCCCACCTCAGGTTAACCTACCTCAGGTTAACCTACCTCAGGTTAATCTACCTCAGGTTAACCTACCTCAGGTTAATCTACCTCAGGTTAATCTACCTCAGGTTAACCTACCTCAGGTTAATCTACCTCAGGTTAACCTACCTCAGGTTAATCTACCTCAGGTTAATCTACCTCAGGTTAACCCACCTCAGGTTAATCTACCTCAGGTTAACTCACCTCAAGTTAATCTACCTGAGGTTAACCCACCTCAGGTTAACCTACCTCAAGTTAACCTACTCAAGTTAACCCTGTCCTCCCCTCCTGGTGAAGCCTTATCAGCATGATGCCTACTAGGAGTGTGGTGTGTGTGTGTGTATGTGTGTGTGTGCATGTTGTCAACGCTTGTACAACAAATCATGTTGTTGCAGGCAGCTGCTGTAGATCCTTCACACACACACACACACACACACACACACACACACACACACACACACACACACACACACACATTAACAGGCTCTGATCCTTAGAATCTGACACACACACACACATACACACACACATACACACACATGCCACATTGTAGAGGGAGTGTTGACAGCAATGAATCGAAAAGCCATTAGGAAACCAATCCTTTCAATTCCTGAGTACATTAGTGTGTGTGTGTGTGTGTGTCAGATTCTAAGGATCAGAGCCTGTTAATGTGTGTATGTGTGTGTGTGTGTGTGTGGTGTGTGGAGACTTTGCAGAGACGATTTATTGACAGCTCATCAACATTACTCCTGTGGAAGTGTTTGTCTAAACCCCTGTGGTAACTCCACCAGCAAGAAGCAGCCCATTAATGCTCTATATATATATGATCTATATATGGAAACATATAGATACTCCTCTGCTCTTTACACGTGTGAAACATGTTGAAGACCGTCTCAGAGACGTTAGGGCGTTAGATCAGGTGAGGCTTTCAGAGCCGGTCCTGTTACAGAAGCATGTATGCGCCATCTAGTGGGGAGCTGTGGAACTGCACAGCTCTGCTGAAAGTTCAGAGGGTCACATCTTCTGTGTCATTACATGAAGCATGTTAGCATGGCTGCTAATGCACAAACCAAGGTCTATATTAGTACACGTGTATTAGCTTTTCTACCTTTGACTCTCTTTAAAGCTTGTCTGTTTTTTTAAAGCTGCTTACAAACTACAACTGCCACTGTAAAATGGTCTCTTAAAAAAAGATCTTTATTATTTTCTTTCTTCCAATCCTCCTCCCTGCCCTCTCCCTCTCTCCTGTCTTCCTCTCTCTCTCCTCTCCTCTACTCCTCCTCCCCTCTCTCTCCTCTCCTCCTCCTCTCTCCTTCTCCTCTTCCTCCTCCTCCCTTCAGTGGCCCTCACAGTATTCTGAAGAAGTAAGTCTCATTCTGAAGATGACTTCTTTCTTTTCCCACTGTGACATTTAAGTGTTTTTCCACGTTTCCTCTCTCCCTCTCTCTCTCTCTGTCCCTCTCTCTCCCTCTCTCTCTCTCTCTCTCTCTCTCTCCCCCTCTCTCTCTCTCTCTGTCCCTCTCTCTCCCTCTCTCTCTCTCTCTCTCTCTCTCTCTCCCTCTCTCTCTCTCTGTCTCTCTCTCTCCCTCTCCCCTCTCTCTCCCTCTCTCTCTCTCCCTCCCTCTCTCTCTCCTCTCTCGTCTCTCTCCCTCTCCCTCTCTCTCTCTCTCTCTCTCTCTCTCTCTCTCTCTCTCTCTCTCTCTCCCCCTCTCTCTCTCTCTCTAATCCTCCTGCACCATTTACTTTTCGATCTGTGATTGATTAGTTCTCTGTTTGATCTGTTGGATCTGTGATCGTCTGGTGGTCCTGTCCCTCAGGGCCTCGCCCAGGAAGCATGTGGTGGACACGGACATCCAGTTCTACCACATCCCGTCTCACGGCGACGCCAGCAGGACCCGCATCATGGAGGACACAGAGGACTGGAGGCCTCGAGCTGGAACCACCCAATCTCGCTCCTTCAGGATCCTGGCCCAGATCACTGGCACTGAGCATGGTACACACACACACACGTACAGTACACACATAGGTAGTATACACACATAGAACACACACATTTGTAGTACACACACACACACACACACACACACACAAATGTAGATCCTAAATGTGAAGTTGATCTTGGAAGGACAGTGTGACAGACAGTGAACCCTTCCCTTCACTTTCTCCCTCTCCTCTTCTCCCTCCCCCTCCTCTTCCTCCCCCTCCTCCTCTTCCTCCTCCTCCTCTCCAGCTCCAGAGAAGGAGAGTGAGGACAAGAAGAAGAAACCAGAGTGAGTTCCTTTTCTCTTCCCCCCCACCCCCCCACCTCCTCTCCCCCCCCTCTGCTTGTGGTTGGCTTATACAAGCGTGCTCTCGTTTCCATGGCTACTGTAACCGTCGCCGTAGTTGTTTACGAGACCAGATGTTGACCCCTGACCCCGAACGGTACCTCCCCTCTCCGCGGTCTGCTGGGGTCCTGCTTCCATGAGGAGGGTTGTCGGTTTGAATCCCTACGACAGCAGAGCATGTGTGTGTGTGTGTGTGTGTGTGTGTGGTGTGTGTGTGTGTAACGGGGCCTCTCAGTGTTCTGTCATCTTATTGGACGTGGTGTTTACATTCATCCCGCTGTCCTCCGTCTGATCCAATCAATGAGTGTGAGGGAAACTCCCAGAGTGCATCTGGGAACGGTTGAGAGCAACTTCCTGCACAGTCGGGCGCTTGGCTTTTAATTGGAGGAAGTTGCCACTCAGCCTAGACAGAGAAAACTGTCCCAGCTGAGAGAGAGAGAGAGAGAGAGAGAGAGAGAGAGAGACAAAGAGTGTATTTATGCGTTTGTGTGTGTGTGTATGAATGTGCATGTGTGTGGGTGTGTGTGTTACAGTAACTTCAAAGTGTGTTTGACAGTGTCTGTCACTCTGTCTGGTTAGCATCACTTTGACAGTGTCCAGGAGCCAGGCAGTAAAGCAGCAATACTGCCATGGTTACCTCCATGGTTACCTCCATGGTTACCTCCATGGTTACCTCCATGGCTACCTCCATGGTTACCTCCATGGTTACCTCCATGGTTACCTCCATGGTTACCCTCCATGGTTACCTCCCACAGACACACAGCTCCAGCACCTGTGTGTTTAAAACCATCCTGCTCATGCTGACTTCATGCGTGTGACTTGTGACCGTGTTAACGGGCTGCTGGCGTGTGTTTACCGCCTGGCGTGTGATGTGGTCGCTCAGCACGGTTAGGGCTCGCTGTGTGGTTGTGTTGTGGTTGAGTAACACACATTTGTTGATCCTCGATCCTCAATTGCGCTCTGTCTCTCTCTCTCCTCCTCTCTACACCACTAAACCTCTCTCTCTCTCTCTCTCTCTCTCTCCCTCCTCTCTACACCACTAAACCTCTCTCTCTCTCTCTCTCTGTTTCTCGCTCTCTCTCTCTCTCTCTCTCTGTTTCTCTCTCTCTCTCTCTCTCTCTCTCTCTCTGTTTCTCGCTCTCTCTCTCTCTCTCTCTCTGTTTCTCTCTCTCTCTCTCTCTGTCTCTCTCTCCCTCCTCTCTACACCACTAAACCTCTCTCTCTCTCTCTCTCTCTCTCTCTCTGTTTCTCTCTCTCTCTCTGTTTCTCTCTCTCTCTCCCTCTCTCTGTTTCTCTCTCTCTCTCTCTCTCTCTGTCTCCCTGTCTCTCATGGCTTCTGCTCTCTCTGTTTTCTGTCTCCTTCATGCTGTTGTTTCTCTCCCCCCCCCCTCCCCCCCCTCTCCCCCCTCTCCCTCCTGTGTGTTCTGTTCTCGCTGGCGAGGCAGCGTGAAAAAGATCAACACCCAGATCATCGAGCCGCGGTACAGGAACCTGCGTGACTGGCATCACGGCGTGTCCGCTCGCACGCTCAACGTGCAGTAGTGTGTGTGTGTGAGCGTGTGTGAGAGTGTGTGTGAGCATGTGTGTGAGCGTGTGTGTGAGCGTGTGTGTCGGCGTGAGAAAGCTTAGACGCCAATAAAAATCTGCCTTGCCTGGCACTACCTTAGAGAGCGAGGACAGAGAGAGAGAGAGAGAGAGAGAGAGAGAGGAGAGAGAGAGAGAGAGAGAGAGAGAGAGATAAACGACTTGAGTGAACAATATCATGAACTGACATTATAATCTAGATATTAGACACACTGTTAGAGACTATCGGCATTGCAGCATCTGTAACAAGGTTGAAGTGTAGTACTGTAGTCCTGTAATCACCCAATAAAGTTATGAAACCTTCTTCACCTCCTTCCCTGTCTCCTTCTCTGTCTCCTTGTTTGTATTCTGTCCTTCACACCTTCCTTCCTTCCTTCCTTCCTTCCTTCCTTCCTTCCTCTCTGCTAGTTCTCTGCTGGTGGAGACACACTCTGGACAGGTCAGGTACAAAACCACCCACAATGCACTCTGTTGTCCTTTGACCCTTTGGTTTGCAAGCACCAGAGGCACCCAAGGTGACCTCCCGGTGACCTTGTAACCTTTCACCTCTCACCTCTCACCTGTCAGTGACCCTGTGGTCCTGGTAAACAGCAGCACTGTGTGCTGTGTTGGTTACATGGTCTTAGGCCAGCATGCTTGGTCATCAGCATGACATCACTTCCTCTTTCACGGATCTCTAACTCACGCACACACCTCCCAGCAGCACTTTTGCAGTGTGCAGTTTCACAACAAAGCAGAGATTTCACTTTGATCTTGATTTAGGAGATTCATGTGGAAGAAGCCATTCAACCCAGATAAGATCATGTGATGTGTGTGTGTCTGTATGTGTGTGTTCAGTGGTCCTCATGCACCAATCACATCGGACCAGGAAGTGACTCTACCTTCCTTTACACTGTCCAATGGTGCCACACCCCCTTCCAGTCACATTGACCAACCACAGCTGACCACAGTGGACTTGACCAATCAGGAGCTGCCCGAGGAGAGAGAGGTTAAAACCAGTTCCTACCAGCTTTTGACAAGACCTGGGGACCAGATTCAGCAGCCCAGAAACTCTGAAGAACCAGACCAGAACCAGGCTCTAACAAGGACAGAACCAGACCAGAACCAGCCTCTAACAAGGACAGAACCTCACCAGAACCAGCCTCTAACAAGGACAGAACCTCACCAGAACCAGCCTCTAACAAGGACAGAACCTCACCAGAACCAGCCTCTAACAAGGACAGAACCACACCAGAACCAGCCTCTAACCAGGCTAGAATCTGTCCAGAGTAGACTAGAACCAGACCAGACCATCTCTTCTGGTACCAGACTAGAACCAGACCAGACCATCTCTTCTGGTACCAGACTAGAACCAGACCAGACCATCTCTTCTGGTACCAGACTAGAACCAGACCAACCTGATTGGCCTCCTAAGCCAAAGCCTTCCCACCTCACTGTCCCAGCTGACAGAGCTGCCTCTCCTGGCCTCCATCCCCCCAGCCTCCAGCCCCCCAGCCTCCAGCCCCCCAGCCTCCAGCCCCTCAGCGTCCAGCCCCCCAGCCTCCAGCCTCCCTCTCTACCAGACAGACGCAGGTATACAGCAGCACAGCGGACATTTCAATGGTTTCAGTCATGTTGTTCCAGTGTTTCAGTAGGAACGCTCTGTATTTAACAGGCATACTGCCAGGTAACCACATCTAAGCTGCCAGGCAAGGTGCAGCAATAACAGCATCTCAACTAGCCAACAGCTCTAACATCTGTTGTGGTTTAAAGTCAACCACAGGCTGTACCCTGTCTGTGCTGCAGTTCTGTCCTGCCACCACCAGAGGGCAGAGGGCGCTCTGCAGAGCTGTCCACCTGCCTTGAGGAGGAGGATGAGGAAGATCAGCCCCCTCCAGACCGTCCTGTGATTGGTCTGTCTGCTGTCTCACCTGCTCTCAGGTAGTCACAGCACTCTGATACAGGAAATACCTCCAAAACTAAGGATTCTAATTAAACAAACATCTTATGAATGAATTAACCCTCTAACGCCCCAACAAAACACTTTATAGTTCAGGTATACATTTTAAAACATAACTATGACCATATCATATATAGAAGTGCTATCGCTAATGTACCAGAGGGCTGATCTCATGATGCAACTTCCTGATCCACACCCCACCTCAACGAACTGTGTGTGGGAGTACCTGTGTGTGTGTGTGTGTGACCAGGAGAAGGCTCCTGATGAACCCGCTAGACTGCCTCCCCCGAGCAGCTCCCTGCCCCCCACCCCTCACCCCCAGCGCCCCCACCCTGCCCAACCGCAACACGCTGGCCGCTGTGTGCAGACCACTGCAGGCCAGGTACACACTGTGTCTCTGTGTGTGTGTCTGTGTGTGTGTCTGTGTGTGTCTGTGTCTGTGTGTGTCTGTGTGTGTCTGTGTCTGTGTGTGTCTGTGTCTGTGTGTGTGTGTGTGTGTGTGTGTGTGTGTGTCTGTGTCTATGTCTCTGTGTGTGTATGTGTCTGTGTGTATCTGTGTCTATGTGTGTGTGTAATAGAGACACATGTGCCATGCAAAGGAATAAACCACTTTCCATCCTCCACTTCTATCACCTTCTCTTTTCTCTCATCCCTTCTTCCTCCTGTTCCTCCTCTCCATTTCTCCTCCTTTCCTCTCCTCTCCCTCTCATATTCTCTTTTCTCTCACTCTTCTTCTTGTTCCTCCTCTCCATCTCTCCTCTCGTCCTCTGATCCCATCTTCCTCTAGCCCTGTACTAGCTCCACCCAGATCCCCCCTGGGAGCGGTCTCTCGGTCCTTATTGGACGCTTTGCTCATCACGCCCATCTCCAAAGCCCCGCCTCTTCGCTTGAAGAAGAAGAGGCGCAGTGTGAGCGCCCTCCACCTGCCCAAGAAGAAGAGGTGGACAGGAAATGACATCAGTGGAACAGTTAACCTCACTGTGTGAAACTGCCTCCACTTAATAACCCTTTAATTTAGTTTATTTTTAAACTAAGACTAACATTAGGACAATAAGGAGTTAGTTCGTTATTTCCAGGGAAGAAATTGACAAGTAGAAAACAGAAACAGCAAAACCATGCATAGTCCCCACGTCCGGCATCGTCCTGGCAACAGCCGTGACCTCTCTCTCTCTCTCTCTCTCTCTCTCTCTCTCTCACTCTCTCTCTCTCTCTCTCTCTCTCTCCATAATGACCTCTCTAAATGGACAGCACACCTGTACTCCAGCCTTCCAGATGGTTCTAACTGCTTCTTATTGGATCACAGCCAGCAGGTCTCTGTATCAGACCCACTCCCCCATCTTCTCTAATTGACCTGATTGGTGGAGTATATTAACAAGCTGTCCTGTAATTGGCTGTAACGAATGGAACCTTGGGGGAGGATCTGTTTCCTGTTTCCTGTTAAGTGTTGTTAACCCGCCGTGATGGCTTGGCTCACGGAAGAGCACTTGATTTGATTTCCCCCCACGCACCACATGGGTGGGGTTAGCGCCTTCCCAGTGCTGTCAGGGGGAGTTATCTGGCTGCTGCGTCATCAGCTGTGTGTAAACAGGTAACTAAGAGGCCCAGCAGAGAGAGATGTCCACAGCTGTTTAGTTTCCACGGCGATAGTTAGATCAGCATGCTCGTTAGGGACGGTTTGAAACGACGACTAGCATCTGAGATCAGCTCATTCATCCATCATGCTGCGGCCATTGCAATTTCCCCCACTGCAGGAAAAATAAAGGATTATCTTATTTTATGCAGCCTGTTGGAACTGCATGATGATGGCATGGGAGTGTGTGTGTGTGTGTGTGTGTGTGTGAAACCTTCTAACAAGGACAGTTGTTACAGTTTACAGTTAACCAAACAAAGCACCATTACATCCCATAATATCCACTTTGATAGCCTTTACTTGATCTTAGTTTAGTTCTTTTAGTTTTCCAGCTGTTTCTGGTTCAATATTATATTTTCTCTCTCCTCCTCCCCTCCTCCTGCTCTCCTCCTCCTCCTGCTCTCCTCCTCCTCCTCCTCTCCTCCTGCTCTCCTCCTCTTCCTGCTCTCCTCCTCCTCCTCCCCTCCTCCTGCTCTCCTCCTCTTCCTGCTCTCCTCCTCCTCCTCCTCCTCCTGCTCTCCTCCTCCTGCTCTCCTCCTCCTCTGCTCCTCCTGCTCTCCTCCTCCTCTCCTCCTGCTCTCCTCCTCCTGCTCTCCTCCTCCTCCTCTCCTCCTGCTCTCCTCCTCTCCTCCTGCTCTCCTCCTCCTCCTCCTCTCCTCCAAGAGTGTCATGGCACCAGTCAGTAACTGACCCTGGTGACCCCAGTCTCTCGTCTCCTGTCAATGCTGTCTATGTATTTAGGTAAATATCCTCTCTCCTGCACAGACACCCTCTCTCTCTCTCTCTCTCTCTCTCTCTCTCTCTCTCTCTCTCTCTGTTTCTCTGTCTCTCTCTGTCTCTCTCTCGTGTGTGTGTTGTGAGTGTGATGCTGAGTTGTGTGTGTTGTGAGTGTGATGCTGAGTTGTGTGTGTTGTGAGTGTGATGCTGGGTTGTGTGTGTTGTGAGTGTGATGCTGGGTTGTGTGTGTTGTGAGTGTGATGCTGGGTTGTGTGTGTTGTGAGTGTGATGCTGGGTTGTGTGTGTTGTGAGTGTGATGCTGGGTTGTGTGTGTTGTGAGTGTGATGCTGGGTTGTGTGTGTTGTGAGTGTGATGCTGGGTTGTGTGTGTTGTGAGTGTGATGCTGGGTTGTGTGTGCCAGCTGCTGCCACACTGAAGCTCTCTGTTCTGTATCCATGGCACGCTGCCAGCTGTGTGTGTGTGTGTGTGTGTGTGTGTGTGTGTGTGAGTGTGTGTGTGTGTGTGTGTGAGTGTGGGTGGTACGTGTTGGTCTGTCTGAGTTTGTCTGTCTCCATCCACCTTCACACAACTGATGGAGCTTCAGACCTCCGCCGTAACCATGGCCACAGTTGCCATCACACATGTCTCCTTGGGGACCCATAAAGACACGTGGAAGACAGACAGCCATCATCAGGCAGCTGGCACAGTGTTTCATAGAGGAGCGTATTCATCTCAGCCAGACTCACACTGGAGGCTGGGCATGTGTGGGGGGGGGCAGAGGGGGGGGCAGAGGTGACAGGTTTGATTCCCCTCCACCTCCTTGACTGCTCCCAAGCATTCGTCTTGTGGCGTGAAGTGGGCATGTTTCCCAGAAAGCCTTTCTGCGGGGCGGTGTGATGTGCTTTGTGAGGTGTGATGAGCGACGTGTCCCTCTGGCCTCCAGAGCAGCTGAGGGAGTCTGTCATCTCTCCGGGCTGACAGCTGGGGTTCAGCTGGGGGTCAGCTGGGGTTCCCCTCCTCCCCTGTGGATGGGGGGGTGGAGCTCAGCGCTAGGGAGGATGATGATTCAAATCTTCCTTTTGCTAGGTGTCTGTCAAACCCTGAGGATGGTGTTTCCTGTTATGATGTGTTTCCTGTGATGATGTGTTTCCTGTGATGATGTGTTTCCTGTGATGATGTGTTTCCTGTGATGATGTGTTTCCTGTTA
Organism: Neosalanx taihuensis; assembly: GCA_030340665.1. Taxonomy (NCBI): domain Eukaryota; kingdom Metazoa; phylum Chordata; class Actinopteri; order Osmeriformes; family Salangidae; genus Neosalanx; species Neosalanx taihuensis. Next base: position 1,131,397 of record CM059316.1, on the reverse strand, counting down.
TGATGTGTTTCCTGTTATGATGTGTTTCCTGTTATGATGTGTTTCCTGTGATGATGTGTTTCCTGTGATGATGTGTTTCCTGTTATGATGTGTTTCCTGTGATGATGTGTTTCCTGTGATGATGTGTTTCCTGTGATGATGTGTTTCCTGTTCCTGTCTCTCCAGTGATGACACAGAGGAGGCGGAGCTTAGCGCCCACGAGTCGTCCTCTGTGAAGACCATGACCAAGGCTCCTGCAGCTGCACACGGTAGAGAGTGTGTGTGTGTGTGTGTGTCTTGTGTGTATGTATTATTCCATCTCAACAGGGACTGACCCTAAACACACACACACACGCGTCTGTTTGCCTGTGATACTGTAGAGAGTGTGTGTGTGTGTGTGTGTTATTCCATCTCAACAGGGACTGACCGTAAACACACACACACAACAGAATGCATGACATCACAGTGACAGTATAGACAGGAAAGCGAGGTTCTAAGCATGACATGACGTGGTTCTGAGGCCAGACCAGCCCAGGTCTCCAGGTCTCCAGGTCTCCAGGTCTCCAGGTCTCCCCTCTCAGAAACACCCAGGTGAGGTGGAGTTAACAGGGAACACCATTAGTAATGGACCTGTGTCTGTTTTCAGAAGGGGCGGGGGGGGAGGCCATAAAATCTCTATTACGCACCCCTAAAAATAGATCCCCGCCCCCCAAACAAAATAAACTCCAGGTTTTAAAAGGGAATTAAATTTTATTTAAAAATCTCCCAATGCAGAATTTTTCACAATGATTAATGAGTTTTCCCTCCTTGTTAAAAGGGATTTATCCTCTTGGCGTAAATGTTTGGTTAGCGACCCAGAGCAGAGCTAGTGTGGTGATTAAGGTGGAGGCAGGGCCAGTCATGTTCTCCCACCATGCTGTTGTGAAATGCTCTCTGCTGAGTTAGCCTGCTGGGATCTAGTTAGGAGCAGAGCACAGGAGGGAGCCTGCAGCTGGCCTGCTAACACATGAAGGAGCTGGTGTGATGAACAATGTTTACTGTACAGACTGTGTGTGTGTGTGTGTGTGTGTGTGTGTGTGTGTGTGTGTGTGTGTGTGTGTGTGTGTGTGTGTGTGTGTGTGTGTGTGTGTGTGTGTGTGGAGGTGTGTGTGTGTGTGTGTGTGTGGAACTTGTTATAATGTTTAGGATCCTGAACAGGATTGTGGACAACAGTGTTAAAGTCTGGGTTTATAACCTCACTGATTACCCGAGACTGACACTAGCCTTCAGATTCTCTAGCCTCATCCTCATCCCCAGCCCCAGCCTCATCCTCATCCCCAGCCTCATCCCCAGCCCCATCCCCAGCCTCATCCCCAGCCCCATCCTCATCCCCAGCCTCCTCCTCAGCCCCAGCCTCATCCCCAGCCCCAGCCCCATCCCCAGCCTCCTCCTCAGCCCCAGTCCCAGTGTTAGATCCCAGGGAAGCAGCAGCCTTACTTCAGTGTGAGGGCGGTGCGTGACATCAAAGCCAGCCCTCCCTGCTCGCCCAACCAGGTGTCTGCAGGAATGTGACCAGGCTTTACTGACTGTCCATCAGGATCACATGATGACAACCCTGCCTGTTTACTGAGGGCAGCTGGACACACACACACTGACACACACACACACACACACACACACTGACACACACTGACACACACTGACACACACACACACACACACACTGACACACACTGACACACACTGACACACACTGACACACACACACACTGACACACACACACACACTGACACACACACTGACACACTGACACACACTGACACACACTCACACACAGACACACACTGACACACACTGACACACACTGACACACACTGACACACACTGACACACACAGACACACACTGACACACACACACTGACAGACAGACACACACTCTCTTTCAACACAGTGTGTTTGTGTTTACTCCTCAGCTGTCAGTGTCTAGAGGCCGGTAGTGTTGAAACCTCAATATGTCACATAACACAAATAAATATCTTCTCCTTCTCACCTTCCTTCTCCACCCTTCCCCCTCTCCTCCCTCCCCCCTCTCCTCCCTTCCCCCTCTCCACCCTTCCCCCTCTCCTCCCTTCCCCCTCTCCTCCCTTCCCCCTCTCCTCCCTTACCCCTCTCCCCTAAACTCTCCCCCCTCCTTCCCCCAGGTGTCCCCAGACCGGGTCATAACTCTGGTATCATCACCCCGTCCTTCAGCGTGCGGGGGGGCGTTGCCGTGGTTCCCAAAGGTCCGGTGGTTCCGGAGCGGCCCGCCCCCCAGCCCCACCCCAAAGACGAGGCCTCGCTGGTCCAGAGGGCAGAACACATCCCTGCAGGAACCAGAACCCCCATGTGCGCTCACTGTGACCAGGTCATCAGGTACTGGACACACAGGAAGCTGTCATCATGAGACAGGAAGTTATGCCCGTGTGTGATGATAGAAAAGGAATCAGATTTAACGAACTCCATCATACCCACTGAGAGGGACAGTTGGGGGCCTACCTCCTACCTCCTAGCTCCTAGCTCCACCCTCCTACCTCCTACCTCCTAGCTCCTAGCTCCACCCTCCTACCTCCTAGCTTCTAGCTCCATCCTCCTACCTCCTAGCTCCACCCTCCTACCTCCTAGCTTCTAGCTCCATCCTCCTACCTCCTAGCTCCACCCTCCTACCTCCTAGCTTCTAGCTCCACCCTTCTACCTCCTAGCTCCACCCTCCTACCTCCTAGCTCCACCCTCCTACCTCCTACCTCCTAGCTCCTAGCTCCACCCTCCTACCTCCTAGCTTCTAGCTCCATCCTCCTACCTCCTAGCTCCACCCTCCTACCTCCTAGCTTCTAGCTCCATCCTCCTACCTCCTAGCTCCACCCTCCTACCTCCTAGCTTCTAGCTCCACCCTCCTACCTCCTAGCTCCACCCTCCTACCTCTTACCCACCAGCTAGAAACAGGAGATGCCTCCAGTCCAGCCAATCAGAAAGCCCCATCTTTATGGCCTTCCTTCCTCCCATCAAGCTGGTGTCAGTGGCAGATCGTGTTAGCGGAGCCATTGTTAGCGATCAGATCGGCCCCTGTTGTTATGTTTTCCCACTTAGGTTAATCAGGCTGTTTGTAAGGGATGGGTCTCACATGACTGCCTACCAGGGTGGAGATACTGTTTCAGGTGCTTCACTGACCTGAACTGAGCAGGCCACTACATATCCAGACTGGGCCCTTTATGTTATGATTGCATCTCTCTCTCTCTTTCTGTCTCTCTCTCTCTTTCTGTCTGTCTCTCTCTCTCTCTTTCTGTCTCTCTCTCTCTCTTTGTCTCTCTCTCTCTCTTTCTGTCTCTCTCCCTGAAAGATGACAACATGTCCATAAGATGTTGCTAGGATCAGTGACTGATGCTCTTTTGTGAAGCTCTCTCTTGAAAGCCGCTTTGAATTGAAGCGTCTGATAAAAATGTGTATTGAAGTGGCCAGTGGCTTCCTCCAGCTCATTTGACTCAGATGTAACAGAGGTGTTGGTCTGTGTCCAGGGGTCCGTTCCTGGTGGCCATGGGCCGGGCATGGCACCCTGAGGAGTTCACCTGCACCCACTGCAGCACCTCCCTGGCTGAGCTGGGCTTCGTGGAGGAGCAGGGCGTGGTCTACTGTGAACACTGCTATGAGGAGCTGTTCGCTCCCACCTGCGCACGCTGTCAGCTGAAGATACTGGGGGTGAGGAGAAGAGAAACACACAGAGAAACACACATTGAGAGAAACACACACACACAGAGAAACACACACACAGAGAAACACACACACACATACAGAGAAACACACACGCGAAGAGAAAAACACACACGGAGAGAGAAACACACACGCAGACAGAAAAACACACACACAGAAAAACACGAAGAGAAACACACACACACGTAGATACACACGCATAGACAACCACACATGAACACACACACAGCCACTACACACACACACACACACACTGTGGGAACTGAAGCAGTGATCAGTCTCAACAGAGGAAGGTGCTCACCCATGAGATCATCACGTGTTCCATCTCCCTCCCTCCTCTTCCTCTCTCTCTCCCTCCTCTCTCCCCCCCTCCTCCCACTCCCTCTTTCCCTCTACCCCTCACTCCATCCTATCTCTCTCCCTCCTCTCTCCCTCTACTCCTCCCTCCCTCCTCTTCCTCTCTCTCTCCCTCCTCTCTCCCCCCTCCTCCCACTCCCTCTTTCCCTCTACCCCTCACTCCCTCCTCTTTCTCTCCCTCCTCTTTCCCTCTACCCCTCACTCCCTCCTCTCTCTCTCCCTCCTCTTTCCCTCTACCCCTCACTCCCTCCTCTTCCTCTCTCTCTCCCTCCTCTCTCCCCCCCTCCTCCCACTCCCTCTTTCCCTCTACCCCTCACCCTCTCCTCTCTCTTCCCTTCCTCCCACCCTCCCTCTCTCCACCTCCGTTTCTCACACTTTCTAAACAGCTTACCAATCTCCTTTAACCCGTTTTCTCACTCCCTTGTTCTTAATCCCTCTTTTTCCTTCATCCCTCCATCCCCCCATCAGCCCTCCTGACCTCCCCTGCTCTCTCAGTTTGACCGGTGGGAAAGTGGTATGTGTGTGTTCTGTGTGTGTGTTCTGTGTGTGTGTGTGTGTGTGTGTGTGTGTGTGCTTAAGCCCTGTCATGTGATGGTGGAGAGAGAGGCAGAGTGATTGAATGAGTGTGTGTTAGCAGCCTGATGTTTGGATCTGCCAGGAAAGACAGTCAGGGAGGGACACACACTCTAACACACACACACTCTAACACACACACTCTCTAACACACACACACACTTGCACACACATGCATGAGCGTCCTATTTTGTTTCCTGTGTCTGTCCTCGACAGGAAGTGATAAACGCCCTGAAGCAGGCGTGGCATGTCCACTGCTTCCTGTGTGCGTCCTGCCAGCAGCCAATCAGAAACAACACCTTCCACCTGGAGGACGGAGAGCCGTACTGTGAACAGGGTGAGCAGGAACACACACACACACTCACACACACACTCACACACACACACACACACACACACACACACACACACACACACTCCCTCACTCACACTCATCCTCCTGTCTTTCTAGATTACTACAGCCTGTTTGGGACCGGTTGCCATGGCTGCGAGTTCCCCATCGAGGCAGGTGATAGGTTCCTGGAGGTTCTGGGACACACCTGGCATGACACATGCTTCGCCTGTGCGGTACGCCTTGTCACCGTGACTACCGCCACTTCATATCGGCCATCACATTACCATGACTACCAAGTTATTATATCAACCATGCCAACACCTGACTGTCATGTTGTGTGTGTGTCTGTGTGTGTATATCTGTGTGTGTGTCTCTATCTGTGTCTGTGTGTGTGTGTCTGTGTGTGTGTGTCTGTGTGTGTGTGTGTGTGTGTGTCTCTGTGTGTGTGTGTGTGTCTCTGTGTGTGTGTCTGTGTGTGTGTCTGTGTGTGTGTGTGTGTGTGTGTGTCTCTGTGTGTGTGTCTCTATCTGTGTCTGTGTGTGTGTGTGTGTCTGTGTGTGTGTGTCTCTGTGTGTGTGTGTGTGTGTCTGTGTGTGTGTGTCTCTGTGTGTGTGTGTGTCTGTGTGTGTGTGTCTGTGTGTGTGTGTGTCTGTGTGTGTGTGTGTTTCAGGTGTGCTGCACCCCCCTGGAAGGTCAGACCTTCTTCTCTAAGAAGGACAAGCCTCTGTGTAAGAAACACGCCCACACTGTCCAGCTGTAACCATGGCAGCACCTGCAGGGACGACCCCGCCCACCCCTGACTCCGCCCACCCCCTGACCCCGCCCACCCCCTGACCCCGCCCCTCTAACATCCACGCCATCTAGGTTGACTTCTGTGTGTCAATGCAGTCAGGCTGTTTTGGACTCCAGATCATTCAGTAATGGTTAAAGGCCCTGAAGTCCCTCTCTGCATTATTAACCACACCCTCATCCCCTCAGGTGTTTCTCTGTGTATTTCATCCATGCCTGGTTATACTTTGTGCCTGTGAGGCGGATGGCAAACCTACAGAGACATGGACAATAAAGTTGCATGACTTTGATGAAAACCAGTGTTCTGTTTGTGTCGATTCGGAGCTTTTCATCAAACATGGAGCTGGTTTTCCTGGTGTGGAGAGGAGAGGTGGTCTATGTTTAACCAGCCTCTCCTGTTACCATCCATCTCTCTCAGTTTATCTTACCCTCTCTCTCTGCTGTGACTCTTAATTACCCATGATCCTTCACTGGCCACACCAACTGTTGACTTGAGGATTGAGTCATTCGCCACGCTCGAGATGGAAGACCAGACCATAATAATAATCATCACCTTGAATGGTTGCCAAGCGCCAGAATCAAGCCTTGGATATAACATGTGTTTGGCCTTGGCTCTAAATGTGTATCTGTACTTCAGAACTAAAACAAAATGTTTAAAAATGGAGCGATGAGAGGAAATTGAGATATTTCTGTCTGTTTTGGTTTGGAGCATCTTTAAGAACCGTAAACGACACGGTCCATTTAAAGAGTTTGTTGAATAAACGCACTTTGAGACCGTTAATGCGCGCGGCTGAGAGGGACATGTTTGTTGTGGCTCCGTACCGCGCGTGTGTGTGTGTGTGTGTGTGTGTGTGGGGGGGGGGGGGGGGGGTGGTGAGAGACAAGCACACTTGTCATTGGGGACAGAGTGTCCTCACTGATGACATTTAGGAAAAATAAAAAAGAAATGTGCCATGACCCTGGGAATATCTGGGGGCTGGAGAGGAAGAGGAGGAGGGGGGGGGAGCTGTTATACTTAGATGTGTATTATTTCTTATTTATATCATGTGAATTGGTTTGGAAATCAATAGTGTGTGTTTTGGGGGGGTAAAGCAGATCCTATTTTCAATCTTATTCTGTCACTTTATATACCTAGTAGTGATGTTGGTATATACTAGTACAGAATACTGTTCCAACAAGTACACATGGCAGCGTTAACTTGCTGCACTTCTTCAAGACGTCGATAGTTGGAGCCAAGGAGATGAGAGATTCAAGAAGGAGAAAGAGCGAGAGAGGGGGAGGGAGAAAGAGCGAGAGAGGGGGGAGGAGAGAGAGAGAGACCCAGACTCGGAGAGAAAGAGGAGAGAGAGAGAGAGAGAGAGAGAGAGAGAGAGAGAGAGAGAGAGAGAGAGAGAGAGAGAGAGAGGGTAGAGAGACCCAGACTCAGAGATAAAGAGAGAGGCAGAGAGACTTGTTGATTTCCAACGCCAGTACGGGGCAATGAACTAACTGAGCACCGAAGAATTTCCACGCAGATGAGATCTTAGGAGATCTTCTCTTCTAGCAGATTCTGTCCTGTGGATCAACCCTCCAGACTAAGGTAAGAGGAACTTTCTCCCGCTTCCTAACGCGCTGTTATCAGAGATCCACGGCTGCTCTACATCAGCTGCACTTCATCAGAGTCAATAGATAGGAGGACTGGACCGGAGATTACCGACTTGGCTTACTATAGTTTGAAATGTTTTAAAACAGTTATTTTACTTGCACCGGTTGAAACTGTTTTCATTGTATTTGCGGTATATTTACATTATTTATAAGCGACCCGAGTGTTAAGTGTTTTTATAAACGATGGTATCGAGTGAGTTGATGTGAATTTATTAATATGTGATGTATTTTGTCAGCTACGTTAGAGAAATTTCTTGAACCCAAGTTTCGACAAATTGTAAAAGAAAAATCCATGTCAAAAAAAACAAACAAAAAACAAACATGACTCTTCAGGCTTCACCCTTAATTACAGATGATTTCTTTCAAAACAACGTCGCCTATCAGGTTTCCTCGTGCGGTGCGTGTTAAAGGTGATCAGGGTCAAGGTCAAAGGTCACGCCACCAATCACCTTGGTCACAAGTTCTCCTTTCCAGTTGACACCACGTGACCCGTGAAATCACCTACAGACACGTAAAAAACTACAACTGTTACCAAGGTGACAGCTGAGAGGGGACAGAAGATTAACATTTTTGTCTGAAATTAATGCAACAGAGACGGAGGGAAACGACATAATAACACAAAGATCCTTATGATCATGTGATTTAGTTATTTAAGTTACAGGCATATAAATATATATATATATAATAGATTTATGTTATATTGTCATTTCATAGACATAGCTGGGTTGTAGAAGTTCCACACTTATTCCAGTGTGTTCTGTTGGTTTGTCAGTTCCCGGTATGTAGCTGGACAGTGTCACTGATGAAGTTTAAACACTTTAAAATTAGTATCTATTCACAAGATTAGCAACAAGTTTACAACGGCCAATCAAGGATCTACACTCTCTTATTAACTGACTTTCCCAGTAGACCATCAAGGCCCCTGGGTAGACAACAGGTCTTCTAACCAACTTCCCACCAAGCCAGTTCCAAACCACCTCTGCTACTACAGAGAACATGTCCCTGTTGTTGTGTTTAGCTCTCTGCTCACACACACACACACACACACACACACACACACACACACACACACACACACACACACACACACACACACACCCAGGGGAGAAAGACAGGCGCTTCACCGTGTGTCTAGTGCGTGAGAGCTTCTCTCCAGACGGAGATTGTTTCAGGAAAAGGTTATTGTTGCTCTGTAAATGTCTGCTAGAGCGGGTCTGCTAGCTGAGGTGTAGACAGACTGTGTGACGTTCCCGCGGAAACACAGATCATTCTTTGACAGTAACTTCTTATACACTCTTCACCTCCTGAATGTTTATCTCTCTCTGAATGTTTTTACTATTATCACACTGCTTTGGATGAGAGCATCTGATGAATGTATTAGTTATTATTATTATTATTATTATTATTATTACCTTACATATGAACATGTCACATTTGGAACGTGTTGAGCAAAGCAGAGTAGATCAGACTGCTTAATCTTGACTGCCAACACACTCACACCATTCCCCCCCCCCCCACCCCCTCTGTTCCACCCCCCAACCTAACTAACCCCCCTTCCCCCAAACCTGCCCCTTCTAACCCTAACCCCCTCCAGTCCTCCCCAATACGCTTAACCCGCCATTCCACACACACACACGCACACACACACACACACCCTCCTTGTCTCCAATAACCAGATCCAGCTGTTTGTCAGTGTGGGTTATGACAAACCTATGTCTGAAAGGAGTGTGTGTATGTGTGTGTGTGCAAGCCTCTGGTGTGTGTGTGTGTGTGTGCAGCCCTGTGTGTGTGTGTGTGTGTGTGTGTGTGTGTGTGCAAGCCTCTGTGTGTGTGTGTGTGCAGGCCCACTGTGTGTGTGTGTGTGTGTGTGCAGGCCTGTGTGTGTGTGTGTGTGTGTGTGTGTGTGTGTGTGGTGTGTGTGTGTGTGTGTGTGTGTGTGTGTGTGTGAGACCATGTGGAGTGATGTGTCTACATGTTACCTCACCTCTCCTCTGTTTTGGCTGCTCTCCCACCAAGGGACTGTGCAGGAAAACAGCCAGAAAGTTGGAGCCAGTAAGTCAAGGAAAGGATGTGTGTGTGTGTCGTGTGTGTGTGTGTGTGTGTGTGTGTGTGTGTGTGTGTGTGTGTGTGTGTGTGTGTGTGTAAGAGAGATGGACTTTTCTGATCAGGTGTGTGTGCGTGTGTGTGTTTCTTGATACACATGTGTGAGAGACAGAGAGAGAGGGACAGAGAAAGAGAGAGAGAGAAAGGGAGAGAGAGAAACAGAGACAGAGAGAAGACATAGTTTATATAAATGTAACGACAAAATGATGGTTTGACGCCCAGTTGCAAATTACCCAACTTGATCATGGAAACTTAACATGATTCCCATCTAAGAGTTATTTGTCCTTGTTTACTTTTGTAGTAACAGCAAACAATTAAAAAGTAATTGCTAGTTAATTTAATTGACAACTGTTGAAGCAACATTCAGTCAGTTATGCGATTTAAATAGAATCTGTTTATGCCAGAGAATTAGTTATAATTCAATCACGATTAAGAAGATAAGTTAAAGGTAGATATAATCAGTCATATGAGGTAGGTAGCTCAGTTAGGGGTCTAGAAAGGCGCATTACAAAGTTTATCATCATTATTATTATTAAATCCACATAGAAAAGGCCCCTCTAGGCTTGTGTTAAAGTCAGCCATGCCCCTGGTTCGAGGCCCCCTGAAACCCCCGTGGGCTCTCCGGTAGAAAGATGACACACCAGGCTGTCAGGTTGATGAAGTGCTCCTTGTGTGTGGAACTGCTAGACTGTAAAGGATCACTTAGAGTCACAATCACCCTCTGGCTACAGAGTTTACACAGAGTTCACAGACAGGCAGGGCAGACAGACAGGTGGGCAGACAGGCAGACAGGCAGACAGGCAGGCAGACAGACAGAACAGACAGACAGACAGACAGGACAGACAGACAGACAGGCAGGCAGGCAGGCAGACAGGCAGACAGGCAGACAGGCAGACAGACAGACAGACAGACAGACAGACAGACAGACAGACAGACAGACAGGCAGGCAGGCAGGCAGGCAGGCAGACAGACAGACAGACAGACAGACAGACAGACAGACAGACAGACAGACAGACAGACAGACAGACAGGCAGGCAGGCAGGCAGACAGACAGACAGACAGACAGACAGACAGACAGGACAGGCAGGCAGGCAGGCAGACAGACAGACAGACAGACAGACAGACAGACAGACAGACAGGCAGGCAGGCAGGCAGACAGACAGACAGACAGACAGACAGACAGACAGGTAGGCAGACAGGCAGACAGGCAGACAGGTCAACAGGCACTCGGACAGTCGGGACAACCAGTCAGTCAGCCAGGGGGAAGAGAAATGATCATTAACCTTTAATTGCTCTTGTAATTTAAAACTTAATTTGAAAATGTTTGTAAAAGCAGATTGAAATGTGTGAAGGTTGTTGATGTGAGCTTGTAACACTGCAACACATCAGTACTCAAAGATGTTCAACACAGTCAGTCAATGTCAACAGCCCACGCCTCTTCCTCTCTTCCTCCCCTCCTCCTCCTCCTCCTCCTCACTCCCTTCCTCCCTTCTGTCTTCCCATCTTTTTCCTTCCTTCCCTTGTCTTCATCAGTATTAATTGACCTTTCACCCCTCACGTCCTCAGTAATGACAGGAAAAGGGCCTTGACCAATCACAAGACAGATCCTGAGCACCCATTAATGACGGGAACAACTTGAGGAGACATATGGATGAGAGGGTGGAGGAGAGGGTGTGAGGAGAGGGTGGAGGAGAGGGTGGAGGAGAGGTAGAAGGTGACAGGAGGGTGGAGGAGAGGTAGAAGGTGACAGGAGGGTGGAGGAGAGGTAGAACGGTAACAGGAGGGTGGAGGAGAGGTAGAAGGTGACAGGAGGGTGGAGGAGAGGTAGAAGGTGACAGGAGGGTGGAGGAGACGGTAGAAGGTGACAGGAGGGTGGAGGAGAGGTAGAAGGTGACA
>CM059316.1:1105000-1110000 GCA_030340665.1 Neosalanx taihuensis | reverse complement strand
GTGGGTGTGTATGTGTGTGTATGTGTGTGTATGTGTGTGTATGTGTGTGTATGTGTGTGTATGTGTGTGTGTGTCCTCAACAAGATTCCATCCAGGTCTCCGTCTGTGTCACGCTAACATGAAAGTACAAGTGACTATGAGGTGATATCAAATCCAGAAGTGAATCCCAGTGTTCTGAATCTGATCCCTGCTGCTGAAGGAACAGCAAACCCTCAGGTTTTCACCCGGAACTTTCTGTTTCCAGAAGTCAACCATGAAGTCATTAGAAGCTATTAGAGTGAGTGCATTAAGGCTGTCTGTCTCTCTCTGCTCTCAGAAGATCATGGGCCAGGGCAGACTCATCATTACCCAGGCTGGACAGACCCCCTGTGTGTGTGTGTGTGTGTGTGTGTGTGTGTGTGTGTGTGTGTGTGTGTGTGTGTGTGTGTGTGTGTGTGTGTGTGTGTGTGTGTGTGTGTGTGTGTGTGTGTGCGAGCCAGGGTATCATCTTACTGCCAGAAGCCTCTTTGCGCTCTAACTGGGGCAGATTATGGCTTTGCATGTGTGTCTGTGTGAGAGTCTGTGCCTGTGCTCTCTTTGTCTCTGTGTGCATGTCTGCATGTGTCTCTGTGCGTGTGTGTGTCTGTGTCTCTGTGTGCGTTTCTCATTGTGTGTTTCTCTCTGTGTGTGTCTGTGTGTGTGTGTGTGTGCCTCTATGTGTTTCTCAGTGTGTGTTTCTCTGTGTGTCTGTGTCTGAGTGTGTTTCTGTGTGTGTGTGTCTGTGTGTGTGTGTCTCTGTGTGTGTGTGTCTGTGTGTGTGTGTGTGTGTGTGTGTGTGTGTGTGTGTGTGTGTGTGTGTGTGTGTGTGTGTGTGTGTGTGGCAGGTCTGTCTGCCTGCTGGTGCTGGTGTCTCCACTGAGCAGTCATCATGATGTTTACAGGAAGGAGATGTGACTTGTTTGGTTTTCCAGACAGAACAAACAGCCATGCAGCCAGCCTGCAGCAGGAGCCTAACCTCAACCTCACCCTGGGGGAAAGGACACCTTCTAAAGCGGCCGGTCATTCTGGAAACATTTAGTCAGCGAGGTGACATGCCTCAGCTGGGAGAGAGAGCTGAGGCAGTGAGGGGCTGTTCACACTAACAGCAGCTAACTACATCAGACACACCATGATTTCAGCATGGAGTTTAGATATTCCTCCTCTCTCCTCCTCTCTCCTCCTCTCTCCTCCTCTCTCCTCCCCTCTCCTCCTCTCCTCTCCTCTCTCCTCCTCTCTCCTCCTCTCCTCTCTCCTCTCCTCCCCTCCTCCCCTCCTCTCTCCTCTCCTACTCTCTCCTCTGCTCCTCTCTCCAGTCTTCTCCAGTCTACTGTGTCTAGTCCTGAATCTGGAGACAGTGACATCACATCTAAAGATGGTCTGTTATGTGTTCCCAGTCAAGTTCTGTCTGGTGTGTGTGTGTGTGTGTGTGTGTGTGTGTGTGTGTGTGTGTGTGTGTGTGTGTGTGTGTGTGTATGGGTGTGTGTGTGTGTATGTGTGTGTGCGTGATTCTCATTTAGAAACATAGTACTCCAACAGATGGTGAATGGGAAACTGAAACATAGACACATATATCAACAGAGCTGTCTTGTACACGCAAACACACACACACACACACTTCGTATTGACTCACAAACACAGACAGACATGTACACACACACGTAAGCACACACACACACACACCTCTTTGCCTCCACTCAGTATCTTACAGCAACCAAGTGCAAGTGCCGTCTTGACAGCTGCAGCAACAAAGGTAGGTGGAAGGAGGAATGGTTAGAAAGACACACCGGTGTCACGCTGATATCCCTCCCCCCCTCGTTTCCTCCCTACCTACTGAGGAAGTAGGGAGCTTTAAATGTCAACGCTCCTCTTCCCCCCTCCTCAACACTCCCCCCCTCCTCTCCCATCTCTCCACCTCCTCTCCACCAATCTCCTTGCGTCTTTGTCAAACACACACACACACACAGTCAGATCCATTTGTTTCATTGCCTTGACTGAGTGCCCTCTCTGCACATTTAAGGAGGATTTAGAAATGCCAATCCCATCACCTGCCTCCACATGAGGAACAGGTCATCTTCTGCACACACACACACTTCACACAGACTTCACACACACACACACACACACACTTCACACACACTACATATACACACTTCACACACACACTTCACACACACACACACACAAACACACACACACTTCACACACACTACATATACACACTTCACACACACACTTCACACACACTACACACTGCAGACTCTGCTAAAGTCTGCTGCTCGTCAACAGAAACCTCAAACTGTAAGATGATGATAACGCCATCTGAAATATGAAGTCCTTCCTTTGTACACAGGAAGAGGAGCTACTGACCTCTAGAAATACGCTTCGTAACTTTGACACACATTTATCTGTGAGTTCCTATTTCAGTGAGATGTTCCAGTCCAGGTCTACAAGCTCAACATCCAATGTGTTTTATTTTGTTTTATTCAAATGGGTTTACATCAAAGAAGTGTGTGTGTGTGTGTGTGTATGTATGCGTGTGTGTGTGCGCATGTGTGTGTGTGTGTGCCAATTAGATGGTTGTGGTCAGTGTGCTCCTTCTACAGTGTCTCCTGGGGTTAAAAGTTGCTGAGTCAGGAAGAACACACACACACACATAAACACATGCACACATTTAAACACTCGTCACACACATACACACCCATCACACACACACATAGCCCCCCCCTCCCTCCCTCCCTCCCTCCCTCCCCCCTCCCTGCCTCCCTCCCTCCTCAGGCATGACCCTTGCTTCTTCCTCTCCACAGTGAAACAAACAGCAGCAGCAGTCTTGCTTTTTCTGCTGAATTCAACTGAACTCTGCCTTCATCACTTCATCCACATAGTGGACGTGTGAGGAGGGAGAGAGAGAGAGAGAGAGAGAGAGAGAGAGAGAGAGAGAGAGAGAAAGAGAGAGAAAGAGGGAGAGAGAGAGAGAGAGAGACAGAGAGAGAGAGAAAGAGAGAGAGAAAGAGAGAGAAAGAGGGAGAGAAAGAGAGAGAAAGAGAGAGAGAGAGAGAGACAGAGAGAGAGAAAGAGAGAGAAAGAGAGAGACAGAGAGAGAGAGAGAGAGGACAGAAAGATCCAGAACAAAGTGAGGCGTTGGGAGGAGCCTGGGTGAAGACACCAAGTTCACATGAAACAGTGTTTCAGTTTGTCTCCCTCTCCTCTAATCCCTGCAGCTCCCTGCTGCTCCCTGCTGCTACCTGCTGCTATCTGCTGCTCCCTGCTGCACCCTGCTGCTATCTGCTGCACCCTGCTGCTACCTGCTGCTACCTGCTGCTACCTGCTGCTACCTGCTGTTCCCTGCTGCACCCTGCTGCTCCCTGCTGCTACCTGCTGCTACCTGCTGCTACCTGCTGTTCCCTGCTGCACCCTGCTGCTCCCTGCTGCTACCTGCTGCTACCTGCTGCTACCTGCTGCTACCTGCTGTTCCCTGCTGCACCCTGCTGCTATCTGCTGCTCCCTGCTGCTACCTGCTGCTACCTGCTGTTCCCTGCTGCACCCTGCTGCTCTTTGCTGATCCCTGCTGCTCCCTGCTGCTATCTGCTGCACCCTGCTGCTCCCTGCTGCTCCCTGCTGTTCCCTGCTGCTCCCTGCTGCTACCTGCTGCTCCCTGCTGCACCCTGCTGCCATCTGCTGCTCCCTGCTGCACCCTGCTGCTACCTGCTGCTACCTGCTGCTACCTGCTGCTACCTGCTGTTCCCTGCTGCACCCTGCTGCTCCCTGCTGCTACCTGCTGCTACCTGCTGCTACCTGCTGCTACCTGCTGTTCCCTGCTGCACCCTGCTGCTATCTGCTGCTCCCTGCTGCTACCTGCTGCTACCTGCTGTTCCCTGCTGCACCCTGCTGCTCTTTGCTGCTCCCTGCTGCTCCCTGCTGCTCCCTGCTGCTATCTGCTGCACCCTGCTGCTCCCTGCTGCTCCCTGCTGCTCCCTGCTGTTCCCTGCTGCTCCCTGCTGCTACCTGCTGCTCCCTGCTGCACCCTGCTGCCATCTGCTGCTCCCTGCTGCTCCCTGCTGCTCCTTGCTGCTACCTGCTGCTCCCTGCTGCACCATCCTGCTATCTGCTGCTCCCTGCTGCTACCTGCTGCTCCCTGCTGCACCCTGCTGCACCCTGCTGCTCCCTGCTGCTCCCTGCTGCTCCCTGCTGCTCCCTGCTGCTATCTGCTGCTACCTGCTGCTACCTGCTGCTCCCTGCTGCTCCCTGCTGCTACCTGCTGCACCCTGCTGCTATCTGCTGCTCCCTGCTGCGCCCTGCTGCTCCCTGCTGCTCCCTGCTGCGCCCTGCTGCTCCCTGCTGCTCCCTGCTGCTCCCTTCTGCTATCTGCTGCTCCCTGCTGCTATCTGCTGCTATCTGCTGCTCCCTGCTGCTATCTGCTGCTCCCTGCTGCTCCCTGCTGCTCCCTGCTGCACCCTGCTGCTATCTGCTGCTCCCTGCTGCTCCCTGCAGAGACGGCTGCAGATGAGGGCGAGGGAGGAAGACGGCAATGTTCAAGTCTCCCGCTCTCTTTCCCACTGGCCTGATTGTGTAGAAACAAGATGGCTGCTGGTTCCTCTCTCTGACTCTGACTGCTGTACGTTATTTCCTGCTTACATCATTTCCTGTCCTGTTCCCAGTCTACCCTTCAGAACCAGACCTGCAACACACACACACACACACACACACATACACGCCCCTCTCTAAGGAGTCCAGTTAATTACTGAAGAGAGTTGAGAAGCCTCTGCTGTGTGTGTGTGTGTGTGTGTCTGTCTGTGTGTGTGTGTGTCTGTGTGTGTGTGTGTGTGTGTCTGTCTGTGTGTGTGTGTCTGTCTGTGTGTGTGTGTCTGTGTGTGGGTGTGTGTGTGTGTCGGCAGGGCCATACATCTCAGGTCAAACGCAGTCAGACAGCAGATGAAAGCAGAGAAGCAGAATGCTCAGCAGAGGACAGGAAGAGGAACACTGGA
>CM059316.1:1060000-1102500 GCA_030340665.1 Neosalanx taihuensis | reverse complement strand
AATACAGCACCGAGTGCTGCTAGGCGTGTTCCTACAGGGGGGCGGACCGCGCCAACACGCGTGTGCTAACGAGCATGCGTGGGGAGCGGGGAGTCAATGTGCTAACCACGGAGCCACACAAACACCTCAGCGGGGGGGGGGGGGGGGGGGGGGGGGAGTCACTGAGGGGAGGAAGTGAAACAGGAAGCAGGAAGTGTTTGAAGGTGGCTTGTGAGAAATCTCACAGGAAGTGGGTTTTTGAAGAGAAAGGATTGGTTGGAACACAACAAGGTGTTCAGTGTGATTCCTCTCCCGGAACACAGACGGTGGATTTCTGCTTTTCTGTAACTAAGATCTGTTAAAAAGATCAATGAAACATTTGGCAAAATTAGAAATGTTAAATGCAAGATAGAAAATCACTAGAGGATTCACAACATGGCTTAACGCACAGATTGATGCTCTCTCTCTCTCTCTGTCCCTCCCTCCCTCCCTCCCTCTCCCTCCCTCCCTCTCTGTCTCTCTAACCCCTCCAGCCTGTGTGGTGGAGGGTTGTAAGCTAAGTTGGTTTGACAGGAAGAGAGAATGTTAGCTGCCGTTCTCCTACATGATGTCCAAATGTTCCTGCTGAAAGAGAGTGATGGATGAGAGAACAGTCTCATTCCTGCTTGTTTCTGGGAATGTGCTCTAGTGTGTGTGTGTGTGTGTGTGTGTGTGTGTGTGTGTGTGTGTGTGTGTGTGTGTGTGTGTGTGTGTGTGTGTGTGTGTGTGTGTGTGTGTGTGTGTGTGCGTGTGTTTGTGTGTGTGTGTGAGGAGTGTGTGTGTGTGTGTGTGTGTGTGTGTGTGTGTGTGTGTGTGTGTGTGTGTGTGCGTGCGTGCGTGCGTGTGTTTGTGTGTGTGTGTGAGGAGTGTTTGTGTGTGTTTGTGTGTGTGTGTGTCCTTGACAGACATGTCATCCACACTCAAGCACAGGAATGTGTGCTGAAGGGCTAGTGCTTGTGTCGGGTTCAACTAATGGACGCCTCTCTCTCTCTCCCATCTTCCCCCCCTCACTCTCTGTCTTAGGAGCATGACAGTTTGTGATTAATTACCTAGTCAACTCTCTATCTCTCTCTCTCTCTTTCTCTCTCCCTCTCTCTCTCTTACGCCTACATTGTAATTTACATCGTTCCATGCCTCTCCATCCTTCTCCCTTCCTTTGATCTTTTCCTCCAATCCCCTCTGCCCTCCCTCCTCTAACTCCAGTCCTCTGGGAAAAGGACAAAGAGAGAGAGAGAGAATAAGAGAGAAGAAAAAAAGAGAGTTGCTCCAAGCGTGGGTAATTCCAGAAATAACAGTGATATTTCAACTAGAACGCCTTCGTACGGTAAACATGTTTTCCTGCCATCGCCATGGTAAACGTGCCAGCTCAGCATGTGTTTATGTGTGTGTATGTGTGTGTGCGTGTGTCACGGTTCATATTCATTATTGCTACAAGCGTCCACTCTCAACATGAATCAGGGTAAATTGCTTATAAGTAACGTTGTCAAGCACTGAAATATATCGTTTTCCCTCTCTAAGTATGTCTGAAGGAACAGTAAAACACTGCTTGTATCACACACAGCTGGACTACAACAAACCTGGACTGCAACACGACTGGACTACAACAAGACTAGACTACAACAAACCTGTGCTACAATAAGCCTTGACTACAATAAGCCTGGACTACAACAAGACTGGACTACAACAAGACTGGACTACAACAAGACTGGACTACAACAAGACTGGACTACAACAAGACTGGACTACAACACGACTGGACTACAACAAGACTGGACTACAACAAACCTGTGCTACAATAAGCCTTGACTACAATAAGCCTGGACTACAATAAACCTGGACTACAATAAACCTGGACTACAATAAACCTGGACTACAACAAGCATGGACTACAATAAACCTGGACTACAATAAACCTGGACTACAATAATCCTGTGCTAACCTGGCATCTCCTCAGACAGAGAGACGCGCTGTGATACCCTGCTGGGCCCCAGGCTGCAGCATGGAGGAGAGACAGTACCACCGGGATTACAGTCATTATGGTCTCACATTTAACATATGCCTTCTGATCACAGCTGACGATTACCAGATAGACCTGGCACTGAGGAAAAGGGGGGGGGGGGAAGGAATGAAGAAAGAAAGGCGTAAAAGGAGACTAATCCCTCAGGCAGTTCCTTGCTAGGACTCACACACACAGACACACACACAGACACACACACACATAGGATCAACTCAGTAGCTTCACTGTTTCCTTTTGTTTTGCCTGAAAAGAACTATGAATGTCAACTACTTTCTCCTTCTGTTTCCCTCCTCCCCTCCTCCCCTCCTCCCCTCCTCCCCTCCTCCCCTCCTCCCTCCAGCCCCCAGGAGCCCCCAGATACACAGACCCCAGCAGGTCGTCTCAAGGCCCCTCGTCACACGCCTGCTTTTCTCCGACGCACAATTACACATTCATAGTCACAGAAAGGCCCCCAACACACACACACAAAAACACTCTTAAAGTCCTCACACACTGACGCCCATCTGCCTGGCGTGTGTCCCCCCTCGAGTCTGTGTACACACACACACATGCTTACACACACACACACTCACAGATGCCTCCTCAACAGCGTGTAAGAATGACTCCTGTCCTGTTTTGTCTTGAGTTCAGCAAGTTACATCTCTGTCTGATCGCTGCCTCCTGATAGGTTAGTGCAGCAGGAGGCTGCTGGTTCCCTGCCTTCTGATTGGCCACTGGGGGGCATTCAGCAGAGCACAGAGTCTGTGTTTCAGGTGTAGAAACAGAAACCACATCAATATCAGGTAGTCAGAGAGAGGATGGGGGAGGAGAGGAGGAGAGACGAAAGGAGAGGAGACGAGGGAAGAAGAGGGGAGACGAAAGGAGAGGAAGATTTAGACTGTGTCTACCAGCTGGCATGCAGGACAATGCAGAAGAGGCCCATGCTACCCACTGTGTGTTTGTGTGTGTGTGTGCAGGGGTGTGTGTGTGGAGGGGTGTGTGTGTGGTCTTCACTCTCCCTTAGTTATTACCCACTACTTTCAGAGGATTTCCAATAAAGCCAGGCTCCAGCCTAGTGAACACACTACACTTTCCAACCAAGTAACACTGTCCTTGTCTCATATCTGATGTGGAGGAGGAGGAGGAGGAGGAGGAGGAGGAGGAGGAGGAGGAGAAGGAGGAGGAGAGGAGGAGAGGAGAGGAGAAGGAGGAGGAGGAGAGGAGGAGGAGGAGGAGAGGAGGAGGATGAGAGGAGGAGAGGAGAAGGAGGAGGAGGAGGAGGAGGAGGAGGAGGAGGAGGAGGAGGAGGAGGAGGAGGAGGAGGAGGAGGAGGAGGAGGAGGAGGAAAAGGAGGAGGAGGAGGAGGAGGAGGATGGACAGGGGGCAGGAGGGCTATGTGAGGCTTGTCTGTGGTGTGTCTGGGCAGAGCAGACCAGCCAGATGAACACCACAGCAGTACCACAGCACAGCTGACATCCAGAGAAACCAAGAGAAAAACTAGACGAGCCTTGAACAACAGCCTGAGTTTTCCACTGTCCATGAAACATTCATAACAGCCTTTTATGAAAGTCTAGAAGGATTTACACCATCTCTGCAAAGAACTGATCATCTCTCATACATCAAAATGTGTGTGTGTTATCTGTCTGCCTGCCTGCCCGCCTGTCGGGCATACTTTCTGTCTGTCTGCCTGCATGTCTGCCTGTCTGGCATACTGTTTGTCTGTCTGTCCTGACTTGGCCACGTCTGCTGAGCCAATCACAGCCCTCCTTCTGGTGCAGACAAGCCCCAGCTGTCCTCCCGTTGGCCACAGTTGGCTGCAATGCACTCTGGGACAGATCGTAATGGGAGACAGAAGCTTAAGGAAACCCCAACTGCCAAACCCTCTCCCTCTCTCTCTATTCCTCACCCTCTTTCTCTCTTTCCATCTCTCTCTTTCTCACCCTCTTTCTTACTTTCCTCTCCCCTCTCTATCTCTCTCCATATCCCTTCCTATCGCTCTCTCTCTTTCTATGTCACACACACACACATTTTTTGTTAATTTAGTCATTAATTTGTAAAACAAAGCAAATTCCCTTTAGTCACTTCTATTCTTTATTCGCACACAAAAACAAACACATAACGTCTGTTTTCACTCATTTTTACTACCACAAGGTCTCTGCCGTTCTGCCATTCTGTGTGCGCTGGTTTGCGGGTGTTAGTGTGTGTGTGCCTTCACCACCTGGCCTGTCTGGAATGCTCCGGTCTGTCATCGCGTCTCGGAGGGCCGGTTTCTGGGTTCGCACTGTTTGTTTGACACACAATCAGCCGGGATTGAGGCTGGGGCTTAGCTAATGGCTTTTTAATAGGCTGGGGCCCGTGTGTGAGTGTGTGTATGTGTGTGTGTGAGTGTGTGTGAGTGTGTGAGTGGGGGGGCACAGCCTCTTGCCCTGAGAGCTCAGAACAGGACAGTTGCTGCTTACACAGCCCGGCCACTTCACTTAAAAAACATCCTAATCTACACCTTCATCAGTGTGTGTGTGTGTGTGTGTGTGTGTGTGTGTGTGTGTGTGTGTGTGTGTGTGTGTGTGTGTGTATGCGTGCGTGCGTGCGTGTTTTAACGACAGCGAGCCACACCAGGTCAAGGTCTCAGCTCGCAGCAGTAAGGATCTGATCTGGTTCAGTAAACACTGTGCTGGTTTGGTCACTGTGTCTGTTAGTTCAACCTTTCAATAAGACCACTGAGAGCCTCCATGAGCCGCTAACTTCACAACAACCACAAGGAAAATTACCCACCACTGAGCAACTCTGCTATCCAGAGACAGTTAACTACAGAGACAGGATATATAGATCTGCAAACATCTAGTGGTTAACATGATACTTACTTTACTAAACTGTTGCATTTTTCAATTCATTTTCGCTTTAGTAGATGTCAGAATTCACTGAGTTTAAGGTTTTACCAATAAAATACTATCAAGTAGTAATGAAGGCTGTATTTGTTAGTTTGGAGTTATTTGCCAAGCTTTCATTATTAATCATATGGATGTTCTCAAATATATTGTTGCTAATATCATCATTATGCCACAGGCCTAATTATCAAAGCTAAATGTCCAGCAAGCAGTTACTACAATGCAAAAACTGCATCTGTTAAAACTTTGAGATCTTCGTTGTAATTAGATTTAGGAGTGTGTTTTTGTTATAATTTAACTTGGGATAAATTACGTTCTTTCAACAAATTTGTTTGATAATATAACCAAGAGAGATAAAAACCTGGAGGTCTTCAACACAGAATTAGACTACAGTCATACAACAAAATGTGTTCCTATGTTTCATAATGTTTATAAATATTAGACTGTAGAAAACAGACTATTATTAAAGTTAATCTATCTAAGATATTTAAAACACTTAATCTGCAAGTTTTGTATATGAAAAGCATGTGCTTTAGAGCATTATATTTTCTAAATTTACACTTTAGACTATTTTTCCTAAGATATTGATTTGATGTTACTGTTAATTAAATGTGATAGTAAATCATTATCACCATGTTTTCCTCCACTTCTTCAGTTAAACACACCCTCATCCACAGCTGTTATAACATGGCTTTACTCTCCAAAACGTGAAATAAAGGATAAACTAATAAAGGATTTTCCATCAATCAGGATTTTCAATCAATCAAATAAAAAGGAGAAACTTGAAAACACATCATCTTTAACCACCAACATCATCATATCCAGGTATTCAAACTGGTCTGATGGATGATCCTGATCCACACTAACAGTCTTAATATAACTCAGGTTATAATGTAACTCAGGTTATAATCCTGATCCACACTAACTAACAGTCTTAATATAACTCAAGTTATAATATAACTCTGGTTATAATCCTGATCCACACTAACTAACAGTCTTAATATAACTCAGGTTTTAATATAACTCAGGTTATAATCCTGATCCACACTAACAGTCTTAAATAACTCAGGTTATAATATAACTCAGGTTTCTAAACACCAGAGGATGCTTCTTACCTTGAGCAGCTCCGATGTTGAGGAGAACCAGGAGCAGCAGAACCAGGACCAGCACCCCAGGTGTGGAGCACCTCCTCAGTAAGGAGCCCCCCGGTCCTCCTGGTCCAGAACCCCCCGGTCCTCCTGCTCCTCCTGATCCGGAGGTCTGTCCACGGATCCCCATGGTAACCAGACCAGATCCAGCTGTCTTCTATAAGGACCCTGGTGTTTTTGCGTCTTCCCCCCCGGTCATAAAATCCGCTCTTCCGCGGAGGTGCAGGTTTGAACCCCGGGGTGGGGAGGGGGGAACCAGCCGGTCCAACAGTTCCCAGACCTGGAGTCTTAAACACGGATTGGCTGCTGTTGGAGGCTCCGGTAACGCAGAGAAGTGCCGCCGCCCTCTCGATATCAAACAACTGGATAAGAAAACCCCTAAAAAAGACGAAAACAGTCTAAGACGAGACGAGAGATAAACAGTTAAATCCGTTTAAAGCTGTATAGTTGTAGACATTATTTGAAGAATAATCTATTTTAACTAGTTTCGCCGCGTCTAAGTATCCAACACTGTCCACTGGCTCTGTCCTCGCGCGCACAAGTCCAAACGCCAACTCTGCGCCTCGCGCTCTGCTGCCTCGCGCTCTACTGCCTCGCGCTTGGAGACTGTGTGGAATTCCTCCTCTGACCAGCAGCGCTCTTACCGATGTCTGCCCCCTTACGGCCGTTTCCAAGACCCGGACTGGTGAACGGAACGGGATAATGCGTGAAGAACTCCCCCCGTCCTGACCCAGGGAGGATCTAGAACAGGGAACACAGCCAAGAGCCACACAGGAACATGCCCGCTGTCTCGTGCTGACAACATGAGTGACACCCGCTCACGAGACATGTTTTATTCAAACAGCAGAAGATGCATTACAAGATCACTTGAAACCTTCCAAAAGCATTAAAGAAAACATAGCATGTGCACGCTACACCAAAGTGATGACAATTTACAAACATGTATACCCTTGATTTATCTGATTTGATGTCCGTGTTAGAGGAGGTGATAAACATACCCGGAGTGTTGCAGTAGTCTAGACTACAATATTGTCACCTACAATCAAGTGCTGCAGTGGCAATCTGCACGTCAATACCAGTAAATAGGCCTCATAAACCGCGTGGCTGCTGTGTCCATGGCTGTGTTTGTGTAGTGGATCTGTCTTGTCAGAGCCAGAGTCCCTGACGCCTCATGGGTCCTATAAAGAGGTTTTATCACGCCATTTTTATAGGACATGAAAAGCTGTAACTGGCAGCAGCGCGCTGCTGTGGTTGGCTGAGTTAAAAAAAGGTTTGAATACTTTATTCATGAAAACTACAGTATGTTGATATGAGTTTTTTTCTTCTTCTTCTAGGGAATAGGAGGAATCAATTAAACTTGGGGGCAAAGGTATCTATGGTTTGTGATCATTGCGGGTGATCTGGTGTTATGAAAGGTGGTCATGTTGTGTGTGAGTCAGAGGATCTGGAGATGAGCAGATAAGTTACACAGTGATACACACACACACACACACACACACACACACACACACACACGTGTTACATCATGAAAAAACATAACATTTTGGGATCCCCTATAGATTTACGCCCACCTCATTCAGCCCCCTTCCCCTCCTCCTCCTCGTGAGACAGACCCCACACCCTCCCCAGGTACAGGTGTTACACCTGGGGTGAAGCTTAATCTCTTTAAGTAGTTACATAATGGGCCGCTTGACATTTAATCAGCGAATAGGCCCCAGCCAGGAAATAATCACATCTATAACTTCTAATCTAATATCTGGATTAAACTGGATTACAGGGTTAGGTTAGGGGTGTGTGGGGGTGGGGGGGATACACCTATATGGAAGGAAATAACAAGCCTTTCACATCAGATGTAATTTGAGCTGTGTCGGAGCGAGGGATGAAAATGGAGAGGTGAAGAGGCAGAGGGAGAGATGGAGGGATGAGATGAATGGGAAAAGGCAATCTCATTCCTCAAATGGTATACCTGGGCGGGGCTGGCATTCAAAACAAAGTCACACAAACAAAGTTCAGAGAGAGGGAGAATTTTAGATGGTGAGGAGAGGGAAAGGGGGGGGGGAGAGAGAGAAAGAGAGAGAGAGAGGGAGAGAGAGAGAGAAAGGGAGGGAGGGAGGGAGACAGAAAACATCAGATAAGGTACTACTACAGCTCTACTCAGCTGTGCAGCTCACAGTTATCTACCTGTATTGCCACATCTCAAAGGTTTGGGTTCAACCCTCCATGTTCAGCAAACTTCTTTAAGCGAGTGAAAAAGTTGATGTTTTCTACTGCTGACAAGTTTTATAACAAACTAGAAATATAATCAACTATAATATATCTGTCTCTTGTTGGGTAATATCAGACCTAATGTCCCCAATTCAACCTGTGCTTTCATTTCCCACAACTAAATGTAAAGGATATTTCTCCTAACATCAGTATTTTCTATCGCTTTAGTCTACATCAAAGAACACAGCTGCAGCTGCAGATTATTAAACATCCCCGGATGTGCAGACTCCCTTACCTTACTTTACTATTCGTAAATGTATTGTTGTTGACAAGCTAAATATGATCAAATGTTTGTGAGGATGAAGGAGAGGAAGACGATTATATAACTGCAGGTAATTGTAGGTTAGTAGTTGTGGGAAATGCGAGGCTAACATGTTGCTGTTTGACGTGTTGCTCTGCGGATCAAAACATGCGATTTACAATTAAATACACACTTAAAATACACAAATAAACATCCGTATATTGATATAAAGCCCTACTGTTGGTAAATGATTTGATCAGTGTAGTTTGATTAAAGACAAGCCTATACTGTGTAAGAGTGACTATGACGGGTTAGATAAGTATAGGACACATGAAGCACTTGACAATTCAATATATATATTTGAAAGGATATCATTTTATTTATTGGACAACAAGTCTAATAATCGCTGTATATTTCTCAGATTTGAAACAAATAATCTGGAAACGAGAGAGATCTCAGAAGGTGACCTCAATAAGGAGCTTCAATCTGAGGTAGGGGGGTGTGGAGGAGAGAACAATATCAACCTGATCTTATCATTAAAGGTTATTAAGACGAACCTCACAGTAAATTCTAGATCCAGTAAAGTGTAGATCCTCTTCTCCTCTTTACAGGATTCACACTGACAGCTGCTGTAGATGAAGACATCATCTGTAAGTCATTTCGCATCTATACTGATGATGCTCATCCTTTATGCTGGCATCTGCTTTCTCTGGGGGATAATAAGCAGAGTTTGAGGCTGTTTGTGTTGCAGACCGCTGTGTCTGCTTATGGTATTAACTTGAAGTTTGTTGTGTAGTTTGTTGTGTAGTTTGCTGTGTAGTTTTCTAAGTATTTTGTTGTGTAGTTTAGTTGTGCACCTGTTGTGTGGCTCCATTGAACTATTTGCATAACTATTTGCATTGCTTTGCATGCGCCGCTACTTTATTCTGTTTTACTATTTAAATCCGTTATCTGTCTTAGTTATATGAGCATATTCACCAAGGCACCGACCATGCTGCTGAAACAGCACACTTCATCCTAATCCTCGGGTCTCTCTGTTCAACCTCTCCGCCTCTCTGTTAGTTTCTGCTTGGGTTTGTCCCGTATCTCTGGACAGAGAGAGGGGAGGTGGGTGGGGGGAGGGAGGGAGGGGGGTGACAGTGGGTTGAATTGTTAAAAACTACACAGGTCTGGATGAAAACACGGAATGGTTCATTGGAAAGCTTCTATTGTAGGGTTTGTGCACCCGAAGCCATTACATCTTTATAGGTCTATATTGGTCTGTATACCTGTGTGTGCAACGAGCCAATCAATGCACCGCAATCTGTGAGTCCCGTTATTAATGTCCCTGAGAACATGCCATGCATCCCCGCCTCATGCCTCTCCACATGCATGATTGATTGTGCTCGAGCGCCACTGAATCCCCTCTCCACCGGTTGAGCGAGCCTGGCTCTATATTAAGTCTTCAGTACTGGACGCGGCGACGCGTCTCCCTCTCCCGTCATTTAAATCCCGCATGGAATGCCTGACATACGAGGCCGGGAAACTGAAGATCACAGGTGACATGTCAGCGTGTTCCCATGATGTCTGCATTTAGCTTGACCGTTCCTGTTGTGGTAATGGGAGACCTAGACCTATCTCTCTCTCTCTCTCCCTCTCTCCCTCTCCCTCTCTCTCTCTCTCTCTCTCTCTCTCTCTCTCTCTCTCTCTCTCTCCCTCCCTCCCTCCCTCCCTCCCTCTCTGCCTCTGTTTCCTTTATTTAAATAGCCCAGGCCTCCTGGGTTTTTAAAAGCTTTATTGACAGGAGGCGGATGTGACAGTGTCCTCACAGTGTGTTCTCTGCCAGGTCTTCATGGGTCTCATCTCCCTGACCTGCCTGTCTGTGTTCAGCTCCCATGTTCCCCTGCTTTCATCCAGTCATAGACGGGGTTGGGGGTTAGAATCCACACTGATACACTCTAACCACTAAGCTATCCCCAGTGCTGGGGGGACGGATCGTACTTCCTGTCATGCTGCGTCTTGTCTTTTGATTAACGCTCCATTAACAATGGCCGCCATTCATTTCCCTCCTCTCCAGCTTGTCTAGACATCCTGATCCACAGAAAAACAACAAAACAACATCAGCAACACATTGATTTTAGACAAATGTGAACCCTGGGTACTTCAAACCCACATGAGCTCTGGAGGATCTTTTCTCTTTGTGTGAGTGTGCGAGAAAGAGAGGGAGAGAGAGAGAGAGAGAGAGAGAGAGAGAGAGGGAGGGAGGGAGGGAGGGAGGGAGGGAGGGAGGGAGGGAGGGAGGGAGGGAGGGAGAGGGATGGAGAGGGAGGGAGTGAGAGGGAGAGTGAGAGAGGGAGTTAGAAAGAGAGAGAGATGGGAGGGAAAATGTGAAGGCTGTATGTCTGTCTCTACACACACACACACACGTCTCACTCACACACACACACACACACACACACACACACACACACGTCACACACACAGACACACGTCACAGTCCTCTCTGCTGTGTCAAGGTTGGGCCAGTTTGGTTTGTCTAATCCTGACTTGTGTATCTCTGGGATGGTCCTCAGTCAGGCTGCAGTCAGGGCCAGTAGAGGCAGACTGCTGGAGAGACTGCTGGAGAGACTGCTGGAGAGACCATGAACTCTGTGCTGGATCTCTGTCCTCTCTGGTCGTCACGCCAACGTCAACATCTCTCTCCTCGCTTAATTTCCCGCGAGGCCTCACTGTCTTGTCTCCAGTGTTGACTGACGTTTCAATTTGGCCAGGGACGTCTCCACTCCCACTCACACACGGTCACTGTATAAGCTGTTACACCTGCCCCCCCCACCCTCCCCTGCCCCCTCCCCTGCCCCCCCCCCCTGCCCCCTCCCAGGGCAAACACGTCAGGTGCGTTTGATTTATGTCGTCCGACAATGATGAGAATGCCTGGCAAAACGTGCAAATGGAGAGTTGAATGAAGCGCGCCTTAAGTGTGGTTAATTTAGCATGTCAGCTATGTGTTTGACCCTGGTGTCTGTACCTTTACTGTCTTGCTGACGGTCTTTCCGCCCGGTAATAGGTGACTCATCACCCCAAGTGGTTTTTGATTGGTTCATTATTTATTCATGCACAATCCTGAACCTCAAACCAAACTTAATTACATCTCTGGTTCCGGTGGTGACCAATATTGATGTAATTAAATAATTATGAGCTTGCAGCAGCATCTTTGCAGTGTCGTAGTGGGATAAAAAGATGTTTTGTGAATATAAATTAAAAGTAGATTAAGCTGATGTGGTTGTGTGTGTGTGTGTTTCTTTGAGTGCATGGCTCTGTGTTTGTGTGCATGAAGGCCTTGTGTGTGTTTATTAGTGCATGTGTGTAGACACACATGTGGGTGTAGCTGTGTGCGTAGCTGTGTGTGTGTGTGCTGGCGTGCTTGTGAGCAGAATACTATTGTTATGATTACAAGGCTGTGAAGGACATCTCGTAAACATCTTCCATAATCAATGAAGAATCCTTCTGACATGCTCTCCGGGTCTCAGCTGAATACATTAGCACGTCTGCGTTAGCCTGTGTGTGTTTGTTATTGGATAAGCAAGATGAAATGGTCATTAATCTGTTACAGTAATCTACCATGTTCAGGGATAGGCTTGTCCCCTAATTCATCTGCCTAATTCAGAGTTGTCTTGTGGCAGATGCAATGTGTGACCCAAGGAGGCAATTACGTGATCAGGAACATCATGTGATCTGTCCTTGTTCAGTGTTCTTCCTGGTGGCATGATGAAACCGTGTTTGTGTGTGTGTGTGTGTGTGTGTGTTCACGTGGCGTGCAGAAAACAGAAGCCTTTTAAAATTCTGTGAGATGAAAGGTATTGAGTGTGTATGTGAGTGAGTGCGTGAGTAAGTGTGTGTGTGTGTGAGTGTGTGTGTACATGTGAATGTGTGTGTGTGTGAGTACTCCACCGCATTAGCAGCTCCTAACGTGACGCTGGTACAGAGCAGAGTTTGTGTTGACAGGCTAAAGAGCTGTGAGGTCAGAGGTCACGTCGACCTGCTCCGCTGTCAACTTCTGACCCCGTTTACTGATCCGCATCAAACAGAGGAGGGGGGAGGAGGGGGGAGGAGGGGGGAGGAGGATGAGAGAGAGGAGGAGGTGTGAGGAGAGGAGGAAGACTTGTTGGGAAGGTAAAGAGAGGAGGAGAGTTGGAGTTTGAAGCAGTGCATCTCCTGTGGCTGTGCGGGGGGATTAACTGGGATTAGGTGCGAGCAGAGGAGCCTGGAATAAGGCTAGCAGGCAGCCTGCTGAGAAGGAAGGGGAGGGACTGATGTACCCAGGGTACTGTTGTCCCCTCTACTCCATCACACACACACACACACACACAAAATACAGACTTATCTCTTTACCTGTCTTCTCCCACAGACAGACTAATCAAGCAGCAGTAAAACATTCAGGCAAACCCAGTTAAAGCAGTCGTACAGTCCGTCGGGGAAGCGGTTAAGCGATGACGTCGTCGACCTAACGTTTCCCACTTAGAGATGACACCTCCGTCGTCGTGGTGATAGATTCCGTCTGCTTATCTCAGTTCTTGTTTGTGTGTTTCTGCTAAACGATCTTCACACCAAATCACAGGAAACAGTCTCAGCGCTCCACTGTAATTGCGTTGTGCGACTTTTTAACAGGCATTTGAAAAGCTGTCAAGTTCAAAGCAAGGATGAAAAATTCCATTTGAACTTGATGAAGGAGTTAAGAAAGGAGGGATGGAGAAAGTGAATAGAGACAAAGGAGGAGAGAGAGAGAGAGAGCGAGAGAAAGAGAGAGAGAGAGAGAGAGAGAGAGAGAGAGAGAGAGAGACAGGCCTTGTTTTGTTTGTGTCAGCATCATTTGGTTGAGGAGAGAATCTCTGCCTGTCTGCTTATCTGGCCTGCTGGGAGATTTGAATATGACAGGTCTGTGTGTGTGTCTGTTTATTTGTGTGTCTGTCTGTGTGTGTGTGTGTGTGTGTGTGTGTGTGTGTGTGTGTGTGTGTGTGTGTGTGTGTGTGTGTGTGTGTGTGTGTGTGTGAATGTGTGTGTGTGAATGTGTTTGTAGACGTGTGTGTGTACCTTGCAATGCCTTTGAACATCAGGTTGCAGTTTGAACAGAAGAGATGACTCTGTCATTACTTACACAGGGAACATGCCTGTGCCAGAGGGGATGAGGGTGTGTGCGCGTGTGTGTGTGTGTGTGTGTGTGTGTGTGTGTGTGTGTGTGTGTGTGTGTGTGTGTGTGTGGGTGTGTGTGTGTGGGTGTGTGTGTGTATGTGTGTGTAAAAATATATGTGTTTGGAAGTGTGCATTTGAATAATTCATTCGTGACAACATTTGTATATTTGTGTGTCAATAAGTCAGTGTGTGTCGAAATTGGATATCTGTATGAAAGGATGTATCTGTGCGTTTGTGTGTGTGCTAGTTAGGTGGTGTGCTAGCTGCTGGTGGCGTGCTAGTTAGCTGGTGTGCTAGCTGCTGGTGGCGTGCTAGTTAGCTGGTGTGCTAGCTGCTGGTGGCGTGCTAGTTAGGTGGTGTGCTAGCTGCTGGTGGCGTGCTAGTTAGCTGGTGTGCTAGCTGCTGGTGGTGTGCTAGTTAGGTGGTGTGCTAGCTGCTGGTGGCGTGCTAGTTAGCTGGTGTGCTAGCTGCTGGTGGTGTGCTAGTTAGGTGGTGTGCTAGCTGCTGGTGGTGTGCTAGTTAGGTGGTGTGCTAGCTGCTGGTGGTGTGCTAGTTAGGTGGTGTGCTAGCTGCTGGTGGCGTGCTAGTTAGCTGGTGTGCTAGCTGCTGGTGGTGTGCCTTCTCTGGGCACCTGGGAGAAACATGAAGCATAAAGTGAGCTGCTCCTGGAGACCCCAGCTGGGACTTAGGCTCCAGGAACACAAGCTGGTAATGGAGACAAATAATGTTGCGTGGAAGAAGGGGAGGTGTGGATGGAGAGAGAGGAGGGAGAGCGAGAAAGGACAGAGGGCAAGAGAGGGAGAGAGAGGAGGGAGAGAAAGTCATGGAAAACAGAAAGCCAGAGGGTGGGAGAGAGAGAGAGAGGGATGGAGAGACAGCGAGATAGAGGGAGAGAGAGAGGGATAGAGGGAGAGGGAGAGAGAGAGAGAGAACAAGAGAAAGAGAGAGATGAAGCACCAGGCCATATCCAGGTATAGAATAGAGAGACCTATCCTGTGAAAGTGTTACCTTGTTCATTAATCATTCAAGCCCAAAGCAGACATTCCTATTCTGCCCTGATTAATATATTTATCAGCAACTATCCGGCCTCTCTCTGTATCTGGTGCTTTGTGCACACGGGTCCTGTTAAGAGGACCCTGGGAGAAGGTTAATTAGGTCTTGTGTCAGCAAAATGGCGGCAAGCAGTGTAGCTGGCCAGGATAATGCCTGAGGAAAAAAAAGATAAATAATCGAAAAACAAGAAACGAGAAAACAGGACAAAGAAAAGGTAGGATGTGGTGAGAGGGCGAAAAATAAGAGAGCAGTAATCTAAGAGAATCCAGGCTCTGTGGGGGAATCTCCTGCAGATGAATGACCCAATAAGCAGGAAATGGTACAGAGGTGAGAGAGGTGAGACTGTTGCAGGCCACAGTACATTACCGTCCTTCACAGTCCAGGTCAAAGGTCGTTTAGCTGGAGGGGAAGCAGTTCAAACAGGATATTCCTTTTCAGAGATCCATTCTACAGAGAGCCTCAGACAGGAGAGACAGAGAGCAGAGCAGGACTGACTGTGCCTCTCTTTGAAGAGCAGCTTCACCCCCGTGCTGCACTGCTACAGCTAAATCGTATATTGCGCAACTCAAAGAGAGCAAAATCAATATTGCCACGAAGGTGTGTGTTTGTCTGCGTGTGTGTGTGTGTGTGTGTGTGTGTGTGTGTGTGTGTGTGTGTGTAGGTGTGTGTGTGTACAGGTGTGTAATTCGGAAGCAGGATGAGACTTCAGAAGAACCAGATGACATCTCTCCAGGGTCTTCTCTATCTGTCTCTCTCTTCATCTTCATCTCTCCTCTTCCTCTCTCTTCATCTTCCACTATCTTCTCTCTCTTCTCTCTCTTCATCTATCTCTCTCTTCCTCTCTCTTCCTCCCTCTCTCCTCTGTCTCTCTTCATTTCTCTCTCTCTTCCTCTCTCTCTCCTGTGATTCCCAGCTAACACTTGAGACACTTGAGCAGTTCTGTCCACTGTTTCTTGGCAGGAAGTGTGTGTAGGTGTGCGTTTAGTGGTGTGTAGGTATGTAAGTGTGTAGTGGTAGATGTGTTTGTGTAGTGGTGTGTGGGTGTGTAGTGTGTAGAGGTGCTTGATGATAACAACACAGATCTCTCCTATAACTGCCTGTTACATCCTGGTGCGACCTTTGACCTGCCCGCCAAGCTTGAACCCCCATCCTCTAAACCTCCTTGCTACATTTGTGTGCGTGCGTGTGTGTGTGTGTGTGTGTGTGTGTGTGTTGGGTGCCTGTGCAGCCTGCTATCCTGCCATACAGCCTAGCTGGAGGGGCTGGGCCAGCTGGCTGATGGGTAAACACTCAACAATGTAAACAAACAACCTAGTCAACAGTGTAAACACAACAAGAGAATCTTTAAATAAGTCCCAGTTCTCCACAAAAAGGGAGAGGGAATCTTTAGGGAGGCGTTTAGAAAAGGGGGACTTCTATTTCTATTCCACTGTCCCCTCAAGCTCTCTCTCTCTCTCTCTTTCTCTCTATCCCTCTCTACCTCTTCCTCTCTCTCCATCTCTCTCTATCCCTCTCTACATCTTCCTCTATCTCTCTCTATCTCTCTCTATCCCTCTCTACCTCTTCCTCTCTCTCTATCTCTCTCTATCCCTCTCTACCTCTTCCTCTATCTCTCTCTCTCTATCTCTCTCTATCCCTCTCTACCTCTTCCTCTCTCTCTATCTCTCTCTATCCCTCTCTACCTCTTCCTCTCTCTTTATCTCTCTCTATCCCTCTCTACCTCTTCCTCTCTCTCTATCTCTCTCTATCCCTCTCTACCTCTTCCTCTATCTCTCTCTCTCTATCTCTCTCTATCCCTCTCTACCTCTTCCTCTCTCTCTATCTCTCTCTATCCCTCTCTACCTCTTCCTCTCTCTTTATCTCTCTCTATCCCTCTCTACCTCTTCCTCTCTCTCTATCTCTTTCTATCCCTCTCTACCTCTTCCTCTCACTCTTTCTCTATCTCTCTCTCACAATTTTCTCTCATTTTTCCCCTGACAGCAGGGAAAGGAAGGGAGGAAGTTGGGAGGAAGATTAGATCTTTCCCCCTCCTCTCATCCGAGCTTGGTGACTGTCTGTTAATCACTAACACACCCTGCCCTTGAAGGCTCCACCAAGCCCTGCCTGGCTCCTGGCCTTCAGGGGTCAGGGGTGAAAGGTCAGGGGTCGACAGCAGATAAGATAAGTAGAGGCCGCTGTTGGAGTTCAGGAACAATAGCTGCTCAGTTCCTGGCAGACAAGACACAGGAGGACTAGCATAGCTTAGCAAAGCATAGTCAAGTACAAAACAGACACAAGCTGCCAAAAACGGGAGGTTTAGCATAGCGTAGCGTAGCAGAACAGTGTGTGATGCCCTGAACAGCATAGCACTGTGTTAGTGTGATAATGGGTTCATTGAGCTGAAGTTTAAATGAAGCAATGCACTGACAGAAATCTGAGCTGCTGATCTGTTGGTCTACAGCCTACTGTTCAACCACTGAGCTACACCCAAAACCATTCGATCCTACACTGTGTATCACTGTAACAGTCACTGTGTAGTTTAACATAGTGTGACGAGCAGAGGGCAGGTAGAATACAGTCAAATACTGTCCAAGAAGGAAAGTGTAAATACTGTTAAACAACTGTGGTGTTTCATAAAGGTTTGTTTGTAAGGTTCTAGAGCAGGATCCTGACTGCACACCCCCAGTGTTGCGTAACCCCAAACACAGGCGCCTCTGTGTAGCTGTGATGGCTGCTGATGTGATGATTTAAAGTGTGCCGAGCCCAGCTGGTGCTGAGCAGGGCTGGGCGTGATGGCGTGATGGCGTGGGCGAGGGGGCGCCGCTGTTTACCCCCAGATGGAACAGGAGCGGGCGCTACATCGTACAGAGGGACACTCGTATAATGAACCATTACTTTTTACTGCTGTGTTTGGTTCGAGGTTATTAGATTTGCGAGATGAATCAATGATGTAGTCAGGTTGTGTTTGTGTGAGTGTGTGTGTGTGTGTGTGTGTGTGTGTGTTTGAGTGTGTGTGTGTGTGTGTGTTTGAGTGTGTGTGTGTGTGCTGCCCCAGGCCTATATCTAGGACCACCAGAGATGTTTCAATGAAAAGAGTTTCTGTTAATTCAAACCAGAGCATGACCTCTGACCGATGACCTCTCCAACCTCTCCGGAGTCTCAGACAGGAAACGGAAACGCTCCAGCAGGAAATTGATTTATACTTCAGCTATAACCTCCTAGATGGATAAAGAGGAGGGGGGGAGGAGGGGGAGAGGAGGGAGAGAGGAGGGGGGAGACAGAAGAGGAGTGATTCGAGTGAGTTAGAGAAGGTAGAAAAGGAGAGAGGGAGAGCGGGGGAGAGAGAGGGGAGGGAGAAAGAGCAAAAGAGAGAGAGGGGGAGACAGAAAGAGAGGGAGGGAGAGAGACAGAGAGACAGAGAGACCAGAGAGACAGATTATTATTTTTTTTTTTTAACCAGTTACACAGAAACAATTTATTCAAGGCTTGTTTTACCCTCAATCTGTATAATTATCCATTCCAAATATAAATTTGTACAAAGTTTGTATAAAGTTATACTAATAATAATAATAATAATAATAATAATAATAATAATAATAATAATAATAATAATAATAATAATAATAATAATAATAGTAATAATAATAATAATAATAATAATGGTCATTTTATTCAAATCGTAAATACTGTACAGGTGCAGTATCCCATAATGCACTGTTGACTGACGAACAGTAAGATTGGCGTGAAGCCATGGAGGTATTAATATGCGTGAAGCGCGTGAACAGCTAGATTCTGAAGCGCCATTTAGCCAACGGTTGGCTAGGCAACAGTTTGTGAGGAGAAATTTGAACAACTAAAACTTTTAAACTAAGGTAAAAAAGTGGCTTTAACGACACTTTTTACACTTTACACGATGGCTATGAAAGCTGACGAGGGAACTGAACTTGGTCAGCGAAAGACGAGAAAGAAGAACTTCAAAAAGTAAGAATGTAAGTCTCTTGTAAGACTCTTCTGCTTGGATAAAAGCCTTTGCTAAATGTACTGTATTTCGTTACCCTGTACTTGTACCTGTGTAATGACATTAAAGTTGAATCTAATCTAATCTAAATGAATACATGTCATGTAAATGTAAATGAGTGTATTGAGGAGGCTAATCTCGCTAACGTGGCTAATCTGTAATTCCTGTGAGGCTCTTGAGCGGGATTTGTCCTTCAGTTAGAGATGTGGAACATGGCTAACGAACCCTTCAGTTAGATATGTGGAACATGGCTAACGAACCCTTCAGTTAGATATGTGGAACAGAAAAGAAAAGGCTCAAAAACCCACTTATTCCGAAAATTTAATGGCACTTAGAAAGATTATAATTAGTATGGCACTCAGAAATAACACTTGTTACAGCTGTAGTTCAGAAAGTCGCTATTGTTGTGTTATTGTTGCTTTATTGCTGGCGCCACAGGTAGACTACGGTCTGGTGGAGGCTCACCTTAAAAATATAATATTATATTATGTTATATATGGTATAATGTTCAGCTGAATGCTCTTATAGTTCTTCCCTTGGCACTTATTGGTTCTCATGATGTATGTTTTGTAACCCAGATGGCCGCTATGTTGGGGTCTATCATATTGCTATGCTCAGTGACTGAAGCTCTTTTGTAAAGCTCTCTTTCGTAAATCGCTTTGGATAAAAGCGTCTCCTAACTGAATACATGTAATGTGAATGTAAACATGGCTATAGCACCCTTCCGTTAGATGTGTGGAACTTGGCCACTGCACCCTTATATCAGAATATAACAGTATACTCAGAATATACACAGTATGACTATGTACAGTATAATCATATACAGAGTATGTACAGATTAAAGTGATTTGGTGGTGACAAATATACAGCTGTATTGTACAAGATGTTACAGTATTTTTACAGAATTTACAGAGTTGTATGTATGTGCAGTTAGTGCAAATTATGCTATGTGCAGATGTGCAAAATGAACAGATTATTATGCAGATGTGTGTAACATGGCTACCACACCCTTCAGTTAAATGTGTGGAACATGGATACCCCACCCTTCAGTTAGATGTGTGGAACATGGCTACCCCACCCTTCAGTTAGATGTGTGGAACATGGATACCCCACCCTTCAGTTAGATGTGTGGAACATGGATACCCCACCCTTCAGTTAGATGTGTGGAACATGGATACCCCACCCTTCAGTTAGATGTGTGGAACATGGATACCCCACCCTTCAGTTAGATGTGTGGAACATGGCTACCCCACCCTTCAGTTAGATGTGTGGAACATGGCTACCCCACCCTTCAGTTAGATGTGTGGAACATGGCTACCCCACCCTTCAGTTAGATGTGTGGAACATGGATACCCCACCCTTCAGTTAGATGTGTGGAACATGGCTACCCCACCCTTCAGTTAGATGTGTGGAACATGGCTACCCCACCCTTCAGTTAGATTACATCACACGCCAGCACACACCTGTGTGGAAGCACACACGCTCTCTCTTATCAGGAACACTTAACTTGCTCATCTCATCACACGTCCAAGATCACGTACACCTAAGAGATCACACATAATAAGACACACAAAGCAATACTCATGTTATATTCATATTCTGTACTAAGTGCAATATTTCTACTTAACTTGCTTAGTTTTTGCAATACTGTAATGCTGTAAATCTCCATTCTCCATAACTGTCTATATGTCTATATGTCTACCTAACTTATTTTTTTATCATACTCTTTGCAAAATACTGTAATTCTGTAACTCCTCAAGTGCAATAACTGCCTACATGTCAACTTAATTTACTTATTTTGTATACTGGACTACTTAACCAGACTACTTAAATTACTTATTTTCTTTTTTTTTTATATATCTGACCTTATCGTGGCCGCCTATTGCTGTTGCCATTGTTATTGCTTTTGTTATGTTATTGTCATTATGTATATTACCCTGCAACTCTGTGTGCTGTACTTTACGCTGCTGCTGTTGTGAACTGCAATTTCCACCCCCTGGAGGACAAATAAAGGTTCATCTAATCTAATCTAAAGTAACACACGCACACTAAGTAACACTCAAAGTAACACACACACACAAAGTAACACACACAAAGTAACATACGCACACTAAGTAACACTCAAAGTAACACACACACAAAGTAACATACACAAACACAAGGTAACACAACCACTCTTCCTTTATACTTTGCTGCCTTCTCCATTATGTGTAAACCATCAGTTAGGGTTAGGGTTAGGGTCTGAAAACCATTGCCATGGCACCCCTCGTCCCTCTGTCTCCAGGGAGAGGTCAGAGGTCACTTGAGTATGACAACCAGCCATCAGCACCTCATTGTTTGTCTGCCTCTGTCTGCCTTTCTCTGCCTCTGTCTCTCTCTGCCTCTCTCTACCTTTCTCTGCCTCTCTCTGCCTTTCTCTGCCTCTCTCTGCCTCTTTCTCGGTTGTACTCAAGACCTGATGAAAGAGACCACAGAGGGGAATACACTTGACACACACATTCAAACAGGCTTGCACACACGTATTTATAGGATGAGTATATACTCATGTGGAAACACGCACACATTGGTGGATGTTGTGGATGTGGATGTTTTTCACTAAATGTGGATGTGGATGTTTTTCACTGAATTAAAACGCATTTGTTTTTTCTCCAAGGTGGCGAGGAGGAGGAGGAGAGTGAGGGCGAGAAGGAGGAGGGCAAAGAGGAGGTGGAGAGTGAGGGCGAGAAGGAGGAGGAGAGCGAGGCTCAAGGAGGGAGGAGAGCGAGGCTCGAGGAGGAGGAAGATAGTGAGACAAGGAGGAGGAGAGTGAGAGGAGGAGTAGGAAAGTCAGGAGGAAGAGAGTGAGAGGACGAGGAGGAGAGTGAGGGCGAGAAGGAGGAGGAGAGTGAGAGGAGGATGAGAGTGAGAGGAGGAGGAGGTGGAGAGTGAGAGGAGGAGGAGAGTGAGGGCGAGAAGGAGGAGGAAAGTGAGGTCGAGGAGGAGACTGAGGAGAGGAGGAGGAGGACCCCTCGCCCTCCTCCCTAACATCTCCTTGAGGAGGAGAGAGAGCGATGAGGTGGTAGGAGAGTGAGGCTCGAGAAGGGCGAGAAGGAGGAGGAGAGTGTGGAGATTGAGGTGGAGGAGAGGAGGAGAAGGAGGAGAGTGAGGAGGAGGAGGAGAGCGAGGAGGATGAGGTGGAGGCGGAAAGTGAGAGGAGAAGGAGGAGAGTGAGGGCGAGGAGAAGGAGGAGAGTGAGGGCGAGGAGAAGGAGGAGAGTGAGGGCGAGAAGGAGGAGGAGAATGAGAGGAGGAAGAGGAGGAGAGTGAGGGCGAGAAGGAGGAGGAGAGTGAGGAGGATGAGGTGGAGGAGAAGGAGGAGAGTGAGGGCGAGAAAGAGGAGGAGAGTGAGGAGGATGAGGTGGAGGCGGAGAGTGAGAGGAGAAGGAGGAGAGTGAGGGCGAGAAGGAGGAGCAAAGTGAGGAGGAGGGCGAGAAGGAGGAGGAGAGCGAGGCTCGAGAAGGAGGAGGAGAGTGAGAGGAGGATGAGGAGGAAAGTGAGAGGAGGAGAGTGAGAGGAGATGGAGGAGAGTGAGGGCGAGGAGGAGGAGGAAAGTGAGGGCGAGGAGAAGGAGGAGAGTGAGGGCGAGAAGGAGGAGGAGAATGAGAGGAGGAAGAGGAGGAGAGTGAGGGCGAGAAGGAGGAGGAGAGTGAGAGGAGGATGAGGAGGAGAGTGAGAGGAAGAGGAGGAGGAGAGTGAGAGGAGGAGGAGGAGAGTGAGAGGAAGAGGAGGAGGAGAGTGAGGGCGAGAAGGAGGATGAGGTAGAGGAGAGGAGGAGAGTGAGAGGAGAAGGAGGAGAGTGAGGGCGAGAAGGAGGAGGAGAATGAGAGGAGGAAGAGGAGGAGAGTGAGGGCGAGAAGGAGGAGGAGAGTGAGGAGGATGAGGTGGAGGAGAAGGAGGAGAGTGAGGGCGAGAAAGAGGAGGAGAGTGAGGAGGATGAGGTGGAGGCGGAGAGTGAGAGGAGAAGGAGGAGAGTGAGGGCGAGAAGGAGGAGCAAAGTGAGGAGGAGGGCGAGAAGGAGGAGGAGAGCGAGGCTCGAGAAGGAGGAGGAGAGTGAGAGGAGGATGAGGAGGAAAGTGAGAGGAGGAGAGTGAGAGGAGATGGAGGAGAGTGAGGGCGAGGAGGAGGAGGAAAGTGAGGGCGAGGAGAAGGAGGAGAGTGAGGGCGAGAAGGAGGAGGAGAATGAGAGGAGGAAGAGGAGGAGAGTGAGGGCGAGAAGGAGGAGGAGAGTGAGGAGGATGAGGTGGAGGAGAAGGAGGAGAGTGAGGGCGAGAAGGAGGAGGAGGATGAGGTGGAGGCGGAGAGTGAGAGGAGAAGGAGGAGAGTGACGGCGAGAAGGAGGAGCAAAGTGAGGAGGAGGGCGAGAAAGAGGAGGAGAGTGAGGAGGATGAGGTGGAGGCGGAGAGTGAGAGGAGAAGGAGGAGAGTGAGGGCGAGAAGGAGGAGAAAGTGAGGAGGAGGGCGAGAAGGAGGAGGAGAGCGAGGCTCGAGAAGGAGGAGGAGAGTGAGAGGAGGATGAGGAGGAAAGTGAGAGGAGTGGAGTAAGAGGAGATGGAGGAGAGTGAGGGCGAGAAGGAGGAGGAAAGTGAGGGCAAGAAGGAGGAGGAGAGTGAGGAGGATGAGGTGGAGGCGGAGATTGAGAGGAGAAGGAGGAGAGTGAGGGCGAGGAGGAGAGTGAGGAGAGGAGGAGGAGGACCCCTCGCCCTCCTCCCTAACATCTCCTCGAGGAGGAGAGAGAGCGATGAGGTGGTAGGAGAGTGAGGCTCGAGAAGGGCGAGAAGGAGGAGGAGAGTGAGGAGGATGAGGTGGAGGAGAGGAGGATGAGGTGGAGGAGAGGAGGAGAGTGAGAGGAGGAGGAGGAGAGTGAGGCTCGAGAAGGAGGAGAGTGAAAGGAGGATGAGGTGGAGGAGGAGAGTGAGAGGAGAAGGAGGAGAGTGAGGGCGAGAAGGAGGAGGAGAGCGAGGCTCGAGAAGGAGGAGAGTGAAAGGAGGATGAGGTGGAGGAGGAGAGTGAGAGGAGAAGGAGGAGAGAGGGCGAGAAGGAGGAGGAGAATGAGGAGGATGAGGTGGAGGAGAGGAGGAGAGTGAGAGGAGAAAGAGGAGAGTGAGGGCGAGAAGGAGGAGGAGAATGAGGAGGAGGAGAGTGAGAGAAGGAGGAGAGTGAGGGCGAGAAGAAGGAGGAAGTGAGGGCGAGGAGGAGAGTGAGAAGGAGGAGGACCCCTCGCCCTCCTCCCTAACATCTCCTCAAGGAGGAGAGAGAGCGATGAGGTGATAGGAGAGTGAGGCTCGAGAAGGGCGAGAAGGAGGAGAGTGAGGAGGATGAGGTGGAGGAGAGGAGGAGAGTGAGAGGAGGAGGAGGAGAGTGAGGCTCGAGAAGGAGGAGGAGGATGAGGTAGAGGAGAGGAGGAGAGAGAGGAGGAGGAGAGTGAGGGCGAGAAGGAGGAGGAAAGTGAGGGCGAGGAGGAGAGTGAGAGGAGAGGAGGAGGAGGACCCCTCGCCCTCCTCCCTAACATCTCCTCGAGGAGGAGAGAGAGCGATGAGGTGGTAGGAGAGTGAAACTCGAGAAGGGCGAGAAGGAGGATGAGGTGGAGGAGAGGAGGAGAGTGAGAGGAGAAGGAGGAGAGTGAGGGCGAGAAGGAGGAGGAGAGTGAGGAGGATGAGGTGGAGAGTGAGAGGAGTAGGAGTAGAGTGAGGGCGAGAAGGAGGAGGAAAGTGAGGGCGAGGAGGAGAGGAGGAGGAGGACCCCTCGCCCTCCTCCCTAACATCTCCTCGAGGAGGAGAGAGAGCGATGAGGTTTTAGGAGAGTGAGGCTCGAGAAGGGCGAGATAGAGGAGGAGAGTGAGGAGGATGAGGTGGAGGAGAGGAGGAGAGAGAGGAGGAGGAGGAGAGTGAGGCTCGAGAAGGAGGAGGAAAGTAAGGAGGGCGAGAAGGAGGAGGAGAGTGAGAGGAGGATGAGGAGGAGAGTGAGAGGAAGAGGAGGAGGAGAGTGAGAGGAGGAGGAGGAGAGTGAGAGGAAGAGGAGGAGGAGAGTGAGGCTCGAGAAGGGCGAGAAGGAGGAGGAAAGTGAGGGCGAGGAGGAGAGTGAGAGGAGAGGAGGAGGAGGACCCTTCGCCCTCCTCCCTAACATCTCCTCGAGGAGGAGAGAGAGCGATGAGGTGGTAGGAGAGTGAAACTCGAGAAGGGCGAGAAGGAGGAGGAGGGTGAGGAGGATGATGTGGAGGAGAGGAGGAGAGTGAGAGGAGGAGGAGGAGAGTGAGGCTCGAGAAGGAGGAGGAAAGTAAGGAGGGCGAGAAGGAGGAGGAGAGTGAGAGGAGGATGAGGAGGAGAGTGAGAGGAAGAGGAGGAGGAGAGTGAGAGGAGGAGGAGGAGAGTGAGAGGAAGAGGAGGAGGAGA
This sequence comes from Neosalanx taihuensis, assembly GCA_030340665.1. NCBI lineage: Eukaryota > Metazoa > Chordata > Actinopteri > Osmeriformes > Salangidae > Neosalanx > Neosalanx taihuensis. Next base: position 1,077,305 of record CM059316.1, on the reverse strand, counting down.
GTGAGGGCGAGAAGGAGGATGAGGTAGAGGAGAGGAGGAGAGTGAGAGGAGAAGGAGGAGAGTGAGGGCGAGAAGGAGGAAAAAAGTAAGGAGGGCGAGAAGGAGGAGGAGAGTGAGAGGAGGATGAGGAGGAGAGGAAGAGGAGGAGGAGAGAGAGGAGGAGGAGAGTGAGAGGAAGAGGAGGAGGAGAGTGAGGGCGAGAAGGACGAGGAAAGTGAGGAGTAGGGCGAGAAGGAGGAGAGCGAGGCTGGAGTGAGAGGAGGAGGAGAGAGAGAAGGAGGAGGTGGAGAGTGAGAGGAGGAGGAGGAGAGTGAGAGCGAGAAGGAGGAGGAAAGTGAGGGCGAGGAGGAGAGTGAGGAGAGGAGGAGGAGGACCCCTCGCCCTCCTACCTAACATCTCCTCGAGGAGGAGAGAGAGCGATGAGGTGGTAGGAGAGTGAGGCTCGTGAAGGGCGAGACGGAGGAGGAGAGTAAGGAGGATAAGAAGGAGGTGGAGAGAAGGAGGAGGAGGTGGAGAGTGAGGGTGAGAAGGAGGAGGAAAGTGAGGAGAAGGGCCAGAAGGAGGAGGAGAGCGAGGCTCAAGAAGGAGGAGGAGAGTGAGGAGAGGAGGTGGAAAGTGGGAGGAGGAGGAGGAGAGTGAGAGGAGGTGGTAGGAGAGTGAGGCTCGAGAAGGAGGAGGAGAGTGAGAGGAAGAGGAGGAGGAGAGTGAGGGCGAGAAGGAGGATGAGGTAGAGGAGAGGAGGAGAGTGAGAGGAGAAGGAGGAGAGTGAGGGCGAGAAGGAGGAAAAAAGTAAGGAGGGCGAGAAGGAGGAGGAGAGTGAGAGGAGGATGAGGAGGAGAGTGAGAGGAAGAGGAGGAGGAGAGAGAGGAGGAGGAGAGTGAGAGGAAGAGGAGGAGGAGAGTGAGGGCGAGAAGGACGAGGAAAGTGAGGAGTAGGGCGAGAAGGAGGAGAGCGAGGCTGGAGTGAGAGGAGGAGGAGAGTGAGAGAAGGAGGAGGTGGAGAGTGAGAGGAGGAGGAGGAGAGTGAGAGCGAGAAGGAGGAGGAAAGTGAGGGCGAGGAGGAGAGTGAGGAGAGGAGGAGGAGGACCCCTCGCCCTCCTACCTAACATCTCCTCGAGGAGGAGAGAGAGCGATGAGGTGGTAGGAGAGTGAGGCTCGTGAAGGGCGAGACGGAGGAGGAGAGTAAGGAGGATAAGAAGGAGGTGGAGAGAAGGAGGAGGAGGTGGAGAGTGAGGGTGAGAAGGAGGAGGAAAGTGAGGAGAAGGGCCAGAAGGAGGAGGAGAGCGAGGCTCAAGAAGGAGGAGGAGAGTGAGGAGAGGAGGTGGAAAGTGGGAGGAGGAGGAGGAGAGTGAGAGGAGGGTGAGGAGGAGGACGAGAAGGAGGAGGAGAGCGAGGCTCGAGAAGGAGGAGGAGAGTGATAGGAGGAGGAGGAGAGTGAGGGCGAGAAGGAGGAGGAGGATGAGGTAGAGGAGAGGAGGAAAGAGAGGAGGAGGAGAGTGAGGGCGAGGAGGAGAGTGAGGAGGATGAGGTGGAGGAGAGGAGGAGGAGGAGAGTGAGGCTCGAGAAGGAGGATGAGGTAGAGGAGAGGAGGAGAGAGAGGAGGAGGAGAGTGAGGGCGAGAAGGAGGAGGAAAGTGAGGGCGAGGAGGAGAGTGAGGAGAGGAGGAGGAGGACCCCTCGCCCTCCTCCCTAACATCTCCTCGAGGAGGAGAGCGATGAGGTGGTAGGAGAGTGAGGCTCGAGAAGGAGGAGGAGAGTGAGGAGGATGAGGTGGAGGAGAGGAGGAGAGTGAGGGTGAGGAGGAGAGTGAGGAGGAGGAGGACCCCCTCACGCTCCTCCCTAACATCTCCTCGAGGAGGAGAGTGAGGAGGATGAGGTGGAGGAGAGGAGGAGAGTGAGAGAAGGAGGAGGAGAGTGAGGAGGATGAGGTGGAGGAGAGGAGGAGAGTGAGAGGAGAAGGAGGAGAGTGAGGGTGAGAAGGAGGAGGAAAGTGAGGGTGAGGAGGAGAGTGAGGAGAGGAGGAGGAGGACCCCTCGCCCTCCTCCCTAACATCTCCTCGAGGAGGAGAGAGAGCGATGAGGTGGTAGGAGAGTGAGGCTCGAGAAGGGCGAGACGGAGGAGGAGGGTGAGGAGGATGAGGTGGAGGAGAGGAGTAGAGTGAGAGGAGGAGGAGGAGAGTGAGGCTCGAGAAGGAGGAGGAGGATGAGGTAGAGGAGAGGAGGAGAGTGAGAGGAGGAGGAGGAAAGTAAGGAGGGCGAGAAGGAGGAGGAGAGTGAGAGGAGGATGAGGAGGAGAGTGAGAGGAAGAGGAGGAGGAGAGTGAGAGCGAGAAGGAGGAGGAAAGTGAGGAGTAAGGCGAGAAGGAGGAGAGCGAGGCTGGAGTGAGAGGAGGAGGAGAGTGAGAGAAGGAGGAGGTGGAGAGTGAGAGGAGGAGGAGGTGAGTGAGAGGAGGAGGAGAGTGAGAGCGAGAAGGAGGAGGAAAGTGAGGGCGAGGAGGAGAGTGAGGAGAGGAGGAGGAGGACCCCTCGCCCTCCTCCCTAACATCTCCTCGAGGAGGAGAGCGATGAGGTGGTAGGAGAGTGAGGCTCGAGAAGGAGGAGGAGAGTGAGGAGGATGAGGTGGAGGAGAGGAGGAGAGTGAGAGAAGGAGGAGGAGAGTGAGGAGGATGAGGTGGAGGAGAGGAGGAGAGTGAGAGGAGAAGGAGGAGAGTGAGGGTGAGAAGGAGGAGGAAAGTGAGGGTGAGGAGGAGAGTGAGGAGAGGAGGAGGAGGACCCCTCGCCCTCCTCCCTAACATCTCCTCGAGGAGGAGAGAGAGCGATGAGGTGGTAGGAGAGTGAGGCTCGTGAAGGGCGAGACGGAGGAGGAGAGTAAGGAGGATAAGAAGGAGGTGGAGAGAAGGAGGAGGAGGTGGAGAGTGAGGGTGAGAAGGAGGAGGAAAGTGAGGAGAAGGGCCAGAAGGAGGAGGAGAGCGAGGCTCAAGAAGGAGGAGGAGAGTGAGGAGAGGAGGTGGAAAGTGGGAGGAGGAGGAGGAGAGTGAGAGGAGGGTGAGGAGGAGGACGAGAAGGAGGAGGAGAGCGAGGCTCGATAAGGAGGAGGAGAGTGATAGGAGGAGGAGGAGAGTGAGGGCGAGAAGGAGGAGGAAAGTGAGGGTGAGGAGGAGAGTGAGTAGAGGAGGAGGAGGACCCCCTCACGCTCCTCCCTAACATCTCCTCGAGGAGGAGAGAGAGCGATGAGGTGGTAGGAGAGTGAGGCTCGAGAAGGAGGAGAGTGAGGAGGATGAGGTGGAGGAGAGGAGGAGAGTGAGAGAAGGAGGAGGAGAGTGAGGAGGATGAGGTGGAGGAGAGGAGGAGAGTGAGAGGAGAAGGAGGAAAGTGAGGAGTAGGGCGAGAAGGAGGAGGAAAGTGAGGGTGAGGAGGAGGGAGAGGAGGAGGAGGACCCCTCGCCCTCCTCCCTAACATCTCCTCGAGGAGGAGAGAGAGCGATGAGGTGGTAGGAGAGTGAGGCTCGAGAAGGGCGAGACGGAGGAGGAGAGTGAGGAGGATGAGGTAGAGGAGAGGAGGAGAGAGAGGAGGAGGAGAGTGAGGGCAAGAAGGAGGAGGAAAGTGAGGGCGAGGAGGAGAGTGAGAGGAGGAGGAGGACCCCTCGCCCTCCTCCCTAACATCTCCTCGAGGAGGAGAGAGAGCGATGAGGTGGTAGGAGAGTGAAACTCGAGAAGGGCGAGAAGGAGGATGAGGTGGAGGAGAGGAGGAGAGTGAGAGGAGAAGGAGGAGAGTGAGGGCGAGAAGGAGGAGGAGAGTGAGGAGGATGAGGTGGAGAGTGAGAGGAGTAGAGTGAGGGCGAGAAGGAGGAGGAAAGTGAGGGAGAGGAGGAGGAGGACCCCTCGCCCTCCTCCCTAACATCTCCTCGAGGAGGAGAGAGAGCGATGAGGTGGTAGGAGAGTGAAACTCGAGAAGGGCGAGAAGGAGGAGGAGGGTGAGGAGGATGATGTGGAGGAGAGGAGGAGAGTGAGAGGAGGAGGAGGAGAGTGAGGCTCGAGAAGGAGGAGGAGGATGAGGTAGAGGAGAGGAGGAGAGTGAGAGGAGGAGGAGAGTGAGAGAAGGAGGAGGAGGATGAGGTAGAGGAGAGGAGGAGAGTGAGAGCGAGAAGGAGGAGGAAAGTAAGGAGGGCGAGAAGGAGGAGGAGAGTGAGAGGAGGATGAGGAGGAGAGTGAGAGGAAGAGGAGGAGGAGAGTGAGAGGAGGAGGAGAGTGAGAGGAGGAGAGTGAGAGGAGGAGGAGAGTGAGGGCGAGAAGGAGGAGGAAAGTGAGGAGTAAGGCGAGAAGGAGGAGAGCGAGGCTGGAGTGAGAGGAGGAGGAGAGTGAGAGAAGGAGGATGTGGAGAGTGAGAGGAGGAGGAGGTGAGTGAGAGGAGGAGGAGAGAGAGCGAGAAGGAGGAGGAAAGTGAGGGCGAGGAGGAGAGTGAGGAGAGGAGGAGGAGGACCCCTCGCCCTCCTCCCTAACATCTCCTCGAGGAGGAGAGCGATGAGGTGGTAGGAGAGTGAGGCTCGAGAAGGGCGAGACGGAGGAGGAGAGTGAGGAGGAGAGGAGGAGAGTGAGAGGAGGAGGAGGAGAGTGAGGCTCGAGAAGGAGGAGGAGGATGAGGTAGAGGAGAGGAGGAGAGTGAGAGCGAGAAGGACGAGGAAAGTGAGGAGTAGGGCGAGAAGGAGGAGAGCGAGGCTGGAGTGAGAGGAGGAGGAGAGTGAGAGAAGGAGGAGGTGGAGAGTGAGAGGAGGAGGAGGAGGGTAAGAGCGAGAAGGAGGAGGAAAGTGAGGGCGAGGAGGAGAGTGAGGAGAGGAGGAGGAGGACCCCTCGCCCTCCTACCTAACATCTCCTCGAGGAGGGGAGAGAGCGATGAGGTGGTAGGAGAGTGAGGCTCATGAAGGGCGAGACGGAGGAGGAGAGTAAGGAGGATAAGAAGGAGGTGGAGAGAAGGAGGAGGAGGTGGAGAGTGAGGGTGAGAAGGAGGAGGAAAGTGAGGAGAAGGGCCAGAAGGAGGAGGAGAGCGAGGCTCAAGAAGGAGGAGGAGAGTGAGGAGAGGAGGTGGAAAGTGGGAGGAGGAGGAGGAGAGTGAGAGGAGGGTGAGGAGGAGGACGAGAAGGAGGAGGAGAGCGAGGCTCGATAAGGAGGAGGAGAGTGATAGGAGGAGGAGGAGGAAAGTGAGGGTGAGGAGGAGAGTGAGGAGGAGGAGGACCCCCTCACGCTCCTCCCTAACATCTCCTCGAGGAGGAGAGGAGAGCGATGAGGTGGTAGGAGAGTGAGGCTCGAGAAGGGCGAGAAGGAGGAGGATGAGGTGGAGGAAAGTAAGGAGGGCGAGAAGGAGGAGGAGAGTGAGAGGAAGAGGAGGAGGAGAGTAAGGGCGAGAAGGAGGAGGAAAGTGAGGAGTAGGGTGAGAAGGAGGAGAGCGAGGCTGGAGTGAGAGGAGGAGGATAGTGAGAGAAGGAGGAGGTGGAGAGTGAGAGGAGGAGGAGGTGAGTGAGAGGAGGAGGAGAGTGAGAGCGAGAAGGAGGAGGAAAGTGAGGGCGAGGAGGAGAGTGAGGAGAGGAGGAGGAGGACCCCTCGCCCTCCTCCCTAACATCTCCTCGAGGAGGAGAGCGATGAGGTGGTAGGAGAGTGAGGCTCGAGAAGGAGGAGGAGAGTGAGGAGGATGAGGTGGAGGAGAGGAGGAGAGTGAGGGTGAGGAGGAGAGTGAGGAGGAGGAGGACCCCCTCACGCTCCTCCCTAACATCTCCTCGAGGAGGAGAGTGAGGAGGATGAGGTGGAGGAGAGGAGGAGAGTGAGAGAAGGAGGAGGAGAGTGAGGAGGATGAGGTGGAGGAGAGGAGGAGAGTGAGAAGAGAAGGAGGAGAGTGAGGGTGAGAAGGAGGAGGAAAGTGAGGGTGAGGAGGAGAGTGAGGAGAGGAGGAGGAGGACCCCTCGCCCTCCTCCCTAACATCTCCTCGAGGAGGAGAGAGAGCGATGAGGTGGTAGGAGAGTGAGGCTCGAGAAGGGCGAGACGGAGGAGGAGGGTGAGGAGGATGAGGTGGAGGAGAGGAGTAGAGTGAGAGGAGGAGGAGGAGAGTGAGGCTCGAGAAGGAGGAGGAGGATGAGGTAGAGGAGAGGAGGAGAATGAGAGGAGGAGGAGGAAAGTAAGGAGGGCGAGAAGGAGGAGGAGAGTGAGAGGAGGATGAGGAGGAGAGTGAGAGGAAGAGGAGGAGGAGAGTGAGAGGAAGAGGAGGAGGAGAGTGAGGGCGAGAAGGAGGAGGAAAGTGAGGAGTAAGGCGAGAAGGAGGAGAGCGAGGCTGGAGTGAGAGGAGGAGGAGAGTGAGAGAAGGAGGAGGTGGAGAGTGAGAGGAGGAGGAGGTGAGTGAGAGGAGGAGGAGAGTGAGAGCGAGAAGGAGGAGGAAAGTGAGGGCGAGGAGGAGAGTGAGGAGAGGAGGAGGAGGACCCCTCGCCCTCCTCCCTAACATCTCCTCGAGGAGGAGAGCGATGAGGTGGTAGGAGAGTGAGGCTCGAGAAGGAGGAGGAGAGTGAGGAGGATGAGGTGGAGGAGAGGAGGAGAGTGAGAGAAGGAGGAGGAGAGTGAGAGAAGGAGGAGGAGAGTGAGGAGGATGAGGTGGAGGAGAGGAGGAGAGTGAGAGGAGAAGGAGGAGAGTGAGGGTGAGAAGGAGGAGGAAAGTGAGGGTGAGGAGGAGAGTGAGGAGAGGAGGAGGAGAGGAGGAGGGAGGGAGGGAGGAAGGAAGGAGGAGGAAGGAGGGGAGGAGGGAGGAGGGAGGAGGGAGGAGGAGAAGGGAGGAGGGAGGGAGGAAGGAGGGAGGAGGGAGAAAGGAGGGAGGAGGGAGGAAGGAGGAGGAGGAGGGAGGAGGAGGAGGGAGGAGGGAGGAGGAGGAGGAGGAGGAGGAGGAGGAGGAGGGAGGAGGAGGGAGGAGGGAGGAGGGAGGGAGGGAGGAGGAGGGAGGAGGGAGGAGGGAGGAGGAGGAGGGAGGAGGGAGGGAGGAGGGAGGCGTCTTAAGGCTGTTAGAGACAGGAGGTCTGTAACAGTCTCTCATAACTCAGCCTCCACATCACTGTGTGCAGTAATGACTGCCGTCAGTGTAATGTAGTGTGGAGCTAATAAACTCAAATGTCAGAGCCTGTAATTAAAAAGATACTGGTGAGGAACCAGGGCTGTAGAGTAAACCCTGCTACTGTCCTCCCTCACCTCACCTCACCTCCACCCTATCCTCCTCTCACCTCTCCTCCTCACCTCACCTCCACCTATCCTCCTCTCCACCTCACCTCCCTCACCTCACCTCACCTCCACCCTATCCTCCTCTCACCTCTCCTCCCTCACCTCACCTCCACCCTATCCTCCTCTCACCTCTCCTCCCTCACCTCACCTCACCTCCACCCTATCCTCCTCTCACCTCTCCTCCTCACCTCACCTCCACCCTATCCTCCTCTCACCTCTCCTCCCTCACCTCACCTCCACCCTATCCTCCTTTCACCTCTCCTCCCTCACCTCACCTCACCTCCACCCTATCCTCCTCTCACCTCTCCTCCCTCACCTCACCTCCACCCTATCCTCCTCTCACCTCTCCTCCCTCACCTCACCTCCACCCTATCCTCCTCTCACCTCTCCTCCCTCACCTCACCTCCACCCTATCCTCCTTTCACCTCTCTCCCTCACCTCCTCTGCCCTCACCTCCTCTCACCTCTCCTCCCTCACCTCACCTCCACCCTATCCTCCTCTCACCTCTCCTCCCTCACCTCACCTCCACCCTATCCTCCTCTCACCTCTCCTCCCTCACCTCACCTCCACCCTATCCTCCTTTCACCTCTCCTCCCTCACCTCCTCTGCCCTCACCTCCTCTCACCTCTCCTCCCTCACCTCACCTCCCACCCTATCCTCCTCTCACCTCTCCTCCCTCACCTCACCTCCACCCTATCCTCCTCTCACCTCTCCTCCCTCACCTCACCTCCACCCTATCCTCCTTTCACCTCTCCTCCCTCACCTCCTCTGCCCTCACCTCCTCTCACCTCTCCTCCCTCACCTCACCTCCACCCTATCCTCCTCTCACTCTCCTCCCTCACCTCACCTCCACCCTATCCTCCTCTCACCCTCTCCTCCCTCACCTCACCTCCACCCTATCCTCCTTTCACCTCTCCTCCCTCACCTCCTCTGCCCTCACCTCCTCTCACCTCTCCTCCCTCACCTCACCTCCACCCTATCCTCCTCTCACCTCTCCTCCTCCCCTCCTCTCTCCCCTCCTCCTCACCTCCCCTGTGGCCACAGTACCAGTGCAGTTCTGTGCTGCTGCTGCTGCTGCTGCGGTATGGTTTATGTGTTATTCATGGTCCTGGTGGGATCCCCAGGTACCAGCTACAATAACCAGATGAATAAATCACATGAGAGAAGCTCCAACCCAAACAGCACTTAGCAAAACACACAAGGACACTGAGAGGGGAGGAGGGGAGTAGGAGGGGGAGGAGGAAGGAGGAGGGGGAGGAAGGAAGAGGAGGAGGAGGAGGGTAGACTGGTTGAACCCCAGTGTTATCTATGGCAGCTGTGCCTCTCTGCTCCCTCTGTCTGTCTACAGGCACCACTGGAAACACAGACCAGCCAATTATCTGCTGCTCCCTGCTGCCTCACCACTGACCACACACACACACACACACACACACACACACACACACCTGGACACACACACACACACCTGGACACACACACACACACCTGGACACACAGCCCTTATCTCCAGACAGGAAGTGAGCTAGCAGTGCCACTTGACAGTAGCCAATGGGAGCGCTGCGTGGGGTGTGTGACTGTTGGCCCTCCACTCCAGGCTGTGTAAGCAGTGGCTTAAATGTCAGGAGATAAAACACACACACACACACACACACAGAAACTCCCCCTTAGACAGGCAGTAAAGGGGAGTGATCACTGAAGGACACCAAGCAGACGGAATTACACAGCCAGCTCGTACACACACTCGTACACACACTGGTACACACACTGGTACACACACTGGTACACACACTCGTACACACACTCGTACACACACTCGTACACACACTCGTACACACACTGGTACACACACTCGTACACACACTCGTACGCACACTGGTATGCACACTCGTACACACACTGGTACACACACTGGTACACACACTGGTACACACACTGGTACACACACTCGCACACACACTGGTACACACACTGGTACACACACTGGTACACACTGGTAACACACACTGGTACACACACTGGTACACACACTGGTACACACACTCGCACACACACTGGTACACACACTGGTACACACACTGGTACACACTGGTACACACACGGTACACACACTGGTACACACACTGGTACACACACTGGTACACACTGGTACACACACTGGTACACACACTGGTACACACACTCACATCATTTTATGAACTAGGCAGTCGGTTAGCCAGCTAGCCAGTCAGTTTCTCTCTGTGAAATACTTTTTACCCCCCCCTCCCTCCCTCCCCCTCCCTCCCTCCCCCTCCCCTCTCTTCCCCCTCCCCTCCCTCCCCTCCCCTCCCTCCCCCTCCCCTCTCTCCCCCTCCCCTCCCTCCCCCTCCCCTCTCTCCTCCCCAGTCCCTTCAGTCTCATTAAGGTGAATATCTCTCTCAGTAATAAGACACATCTTACTTGTGTCACAAAGGGAGAAGCACAGAAAACGGTCTAATAGGAGTCACTTTAAATGAATGTGTTCAGGTGTGTGTGTGTGTGATCAGGTGTGTGTGTTCAGGTGTGTGTGTTCTATTTCTCTCTCTCTCTTTCTTACTTTCCTATCAGACCAAAGCAAGCGATCAGCAGATCCTCCAGACAGAGTGTTAGTCTGGTCTGGGTCTTCTCTGATCTCTCTGCTTCAGCTAACAGACTGGCCTAAAAACACAGAACGCTTTTTACTGATACCGTCGCATAATTAAAGCCTCGCTCTAGCTTCTGAGCCAAGGGGGGGGGGGGGGGTGGTGTGGAATAACCTGAGGGGTTTTAAAATGTTCCTCCGCTGGTCTGATTTGACAGACCTCTAGATGCCAAAAGCCACCGTTACTTTGAACAACATGAGCGTTAGTTCTTTCATGCCCATGAAGCTCACTGCAATGATTTAAGAGAGAAATAGAAAGAGCTAGAGGAAGAGAGAGAGGAAGAGAGGGAGATAAAAGAGAGAGAGGGAGATAAAGGAGAGAGGAAGAGAAGGAGATAAAGAGAGAGAGGGAGATAAAGAGATAGAGAGGAAGAGAGGGAGATAAAAGAGAGAGAGAGGGAGATAAAGAGATAGAGAGGAAGAGAGGGAGATAAAGAGAGAGAGGGAGAGAGAGGGGAAGAGGAGAGAAAGAGGAGATTAAGAACCCCCCAGGCTTGTCACAGCTTGGCTTGAGTCAAGATCTGTCAGTCCTTTAAGAAACCATGTCTAAGTGACTGAATGAATGACAGGCTGCATTACTGAAGAGGCTCAGAAACTCTCTCTCTCTCTCTCTCTCTCATCTCTCTCTGGGCTGGAAAGACATGTGATTGACATGGTTAGGCAGATTCCACACATTAGGATGAAAATACCTCTTCTCCCACTCTCTCAGGCTCTCTCTCCCCCCTCCCCCCCCTCCCCCCCCCCCCCCCCCCCCCCCCCCCAGATCAGCAGGGTTAAGTGTGACAGGCAGGACTCTGAGGTATGAGGGCAGGGGTGCCTTGAGGGGGAGGAGCCTCTGTGACAGGGGGGGGGGGGGGCCTTCAGCTTCAGTCGTTGAAAGGCATAAGCGACGCTCTTCACATCTCCTCCACCTGTTTTATGTTTGTGAGTGGTGTCTGGTGGGGTTTAGGAGTGGGTGTGGGTGTGTTGCTGTGTGTGTGGGTGTGTGTGTGTTACTGTCTGTTGCTGTGTGTGTGTGCCATCTATTCCAGCCAGGTCCTTGTTGTTTAGTCCATTTGAGCACCAACAGCCTGTGATGATGGCAGCTCTGGGCCCAGAACTAATGGCTCTCCCCTCCTCTCCTCTCTCTCTCTGTCTGTCCTCTCTCTTCCTCTCTCTGTCCTATCATCTCCTCTCTCTCCTCTCTCTGTCCTATCATCTCCTCTCTCTCCTCTCTCTGTCCTATCCTCTCCTCTCTGTCCTCTCTCTGTCCTATCATCTCCTCTCTCTCCTCTCTCTGTCCTATCATCTCCTCTCTCTCCTCTCTCTGTCCTATCCTCTCCTCTCTGTCCTCTCCTCTCCTCTCTCTCCTCTGTCCTCTCCTCTCTGTCTGACCTCTCCTCTCTCTCCTCTCTCCCCTTCTCCTCTCTGTCTCTGTCTGACCTCTCCTCTCTCTGCCTCTCTCTCCGCTCTCCTCTCTCTCCTCTCTCCTCTCTCTCCTCTCCTCTCTCCTCTCCTCTCCTCTCTCTCTCTCTCTCCTCTCTCTCTCCTCTCTCCTCTCTCTCCTCTCTCCTCTCCTCTCTCCTCTCCTCTCCTCTCATCTCCTCTCTCTCCTCTCTCCTCTGCTCTCTCTCCTCTCCACTTGTATTTCAGTAGTTAATGCAGCATGCAGTAGTACATCAGGGCCTATCGAGGGCCCAGACCAGCTTTAGGAGCCCCAGTCATGAGCCAGTCACAGCCAGCCAGCCAGCCAGTAACAGCAGCCAGCCATCATGGCCGACACATCCCTGGGCCCCTCTAACCCCCCAGGACGCCCCCCTGCCACACGATGCCACTCTGCTTAGTCATGTTCTCTCTGTTCAACACAGACTGCCAACAGGAAGCAACTGTGTGAAATGAGATATATCACAGCTGGGAATTCCTCCTGTTTAATGGGGACTTCACTGTGCTAAAAGCTCTGTGTGTGATTTAATGTTTGTCATCAGCCGTTATTATTATTCTCGACAAGAACAAATTCATCCATAATATGTGTCACAACACTGTCGTTCACAGGTCAACCGGGACAGCAGCCATTCCAGCTTTGTATAACCAGCACAATTATGCAAGCTTATGTATGATGATCATGATTATGATTAAGCAGATTCAACCATGTGGTGTTTCTGTACAATTAGAATTAGATTCCAAACACCAATCTGGGTCTCCTGACAGCTGCCAGTCCAGCCTGTGACACAGAGAAGATCTGACACAGTCCAGCCTGTGACACAGAGAAGATCTGACACAGTCCAGCCTGGGAGAAGATCTGACACAGTCCAGCCTGGGAGAAGATCTGACACAGTCCAGCCTTGGAGAAGATCTGACACAGTCCAGCCTGGGAGAAGATCTAGACACAGTCCAGCCTGGGAGAAGATCTGACACAGTCCAGCCTTGGAGAAGATCTGACACAGTCCAGCCTGGGAGAAGATCTGACCCCAGCCTGGCCTACAGAAGAAGATCTGACCCCAGCCTGGCCTACAGAAGAAGATCTGACCCCAGCCTGGCCTACAGAAGAAGATCTGACCCCAGCCTGACCTACAGAAGAAGATCTGACCCCAGCCTGGTCCTACAGAAGAAGATCTGACCCCAGCCTGGCCTACAGAAGAAGATCTGACCCCAGCCTGGCCTACAGAAGAAGATCTGACCCCAGCCTGACCTACAGAAGAAGATCTGACCCCAGCCTGGCCTACAGAAGAAGATCTGACCCCAGCCTGGCCTACAGAAGAAGATCTGACCCGAAGAAGATCTGACCCCAGCCTGGCCTACAGAAGAAGATCTGACCCCAGCCTGGCCTACAGAAGAAGATCTGACCCCAGCCTGGCCTACAGAAGAAGATCTGACCCAGCCTGGCCTACAGAAGAAGATCTGACCCCAGCCTGGCCTACAGAAGAAGATCTGACCCCAGCCTGACCTACAGAAGAAGATCTGACCCCAGCCTGACCTACAGAAGAAGATCTGACCCAGCCTGGCCTACAGAAGAAGATCTGACCCAGCCTGGCCTACAGAAGAAGATCTGACCCCAGCCTGACCTACAGAAGAAGATCTGACCCCAGCCTGGCCTACAGAAGAAGATCTGACCCAGCCTGGCCTACAGAAGAAGATCTGACCCCAGCCTGGCCTACAGAAGAAGATCTGACCCCAGCCTGGCCTACAGAAGAAGATCTGACCCCAGCCTGGCCTACAGAAGAAGATCTGACCCCAGCCTGGCCTACAGAACAAGATCTGACCCAGCCTGGCCTACAGAACAAGATCTGAACCCCCACATCCTCAGCATGGCAGAAAACCAGAGCATCTACAGCAGGAATCTCAAATCAGACCGGTAAAGAAATAAAGGCTAACTCGTCCTGCTACATACCCATAAGACACAGGGACATACTGAGATGATAGCTGTCTGGATGGACAGTAGCAGGATCAGCCTAGCGTAGCGTAAGACAGAGATGTAGCGCTCAGCTGCCAGAGTAGCTGCTCAAGGCTGCGCTGGAGCTGGAGAACAACTAGACAGTTCACTGAAGCCCAACACTATCCGTCAGAAGGAGCTCAGTACACACACACCCACTGTACACCCGCAAAAAAGACTGCAGACAAAACCAAAATAAAGCTCATCCTACTTTTAAAACACCACAGTCAGCAATGCTTCAGAAACATTCAAGCATGAAAAAGCTCATTTATTTGGACCTTGATTTGTAATAAGTCGACCCACATTGCTGTGTGCTCGCCTGAACAATGCAATAACCTGGATATCCTCATGAGCATCCAGAGCAGCTTCCAGAGCAGCTTCCAGAGCAGCTTCCAGAGCAGCTTCCAGAGCAGCTTCCAGAGCTTCCAGAGCAGCTTCCAGAGCAGCTTCCAGAGCAGCTTCCAGAGCAGCATCCAGAGCAGCTGGAGTCTCTGTGGGTTCACCTTCTGACTGAATTCTGTTAGGAGGAGAAACTGCTGAGGGAGAGAGTCTCTGTCTCTCTGTCTCTCTGTCTCTCTGTCTGTCTGTCTGTCTGTCTGTCTGTCTGTCTCTCTGTCTCTCTGTCTCTCTGTCTCTCTGTCTCTCTGTCTGTCTGTCTGTCTGTCTGTCTGTCTGTCTGTCTCTCTGTCTGTCTCACTCTTGTGAGCGTGTGCGTTCTGCTGTGCTGTTGATCTATTGTGTTGTGTTGTCGATCTATTGTGTTGTCGATCTATGTGTTGTCGATCTATTGTGTTGTGTTGTCGATCTATTGTGTTGTGTTGTCGATCTATTGTGTTGTGTTGTCGATCTATTGTGTTGTAGATCTATTGTGTTGTGTTGTTGATCTATTGCGTTGTGTTGTATCTACCAGTGGAAAGACAAAGAAATGTTCAAAGTCTGCAGCTGTGAGTGAGTAGGATTCAGACAGTGCTCTCCCAGAGTCCTGTCCTCAGTCCTGTCTGTACCTCCTCACACACACACACACACACTAACAAACACACACACACAAACTAACAAACACACACAGATAAACTAACAAACACACACAGATAAACTAGCTTGTCTCTGCAGCGGCAGATTAAACTCCGGGGTGATTTATACCTACTGTATCTGTGCAGCTGCTGTTTTCACGTGTTTGTGTGCGCAGCGTTAATGAAACACGCAGGCAGTGTTGACCGCCCTGACGTGCGTGAGGCCCCTGGGTAATAAACGCCTGCGGGTGATGGATCCTCAACACCCGCCTGATGGATGAGGAGATTATTGTCCACGTCACCTCAGCACACAACTCTCTCCCTCACAGCGAGGGGATGATGTCATGGACTAATCTGACCCTTCTCCCTCCCTCCCTCCCTCCCTCCCTCCCTCCCTCCCTCCCTCCCTCCACCTCCCCTGCCCTCTCTCTCCACCACCAGATCCAGATCAGGGGCCAGTAAGATACGCGGGCTCTGTGTTGCCATGGTACCCCGAGGGTGTTGTGGGTAATGAGAGTGTCTGTATGCGTGGTGAGGGTCAGGGGTGCCCAGGTGAACTACCTGCTGCTGATGGTGATCAAAACACAGCAGGTGAGGAATCTTCAACACCTGGGAGGTACTGTACATACTAAACACACACCACACACACACCATACACACATACTAGACACCCACACCACGCACAAACATGCAAGTTCTAATACACACGCATGAACCAGTTTAATGACGATAACTTGCTATCCTGCCCGACAAACACCCTAACACCTTTCAGCAGTGTCCAATTAGCATCAGTTATCCATTAGGTGATGTCCAATTAAAACTGGCTTCTCATTAGGGGCAAACCAATGAGCACAGATTCCCTTTTTGAGCTAATTAGCGTTTGGTTATTCATGGGTGATGTTCCATCAAGCCTGGTTATTTATGGGATGTTAAAGGAGAGTGTGTCTGTGGCAGTGAGGGTCACTGGATCACCTTTGACCTTTAACCCTGACCGTTGTGGTTTGATCCTGAAGGTCTGATAGCATTATAACACCTCTAACAAGATAACAAGATAACACCTCTAATAAGATAACATGACACACACACACAAACGTGCACACATTCAAGTTCATACACACACACCAGCAATGCTATTCCTCATCATCATGACCTTTAAAATACTATTATCACCACAGATCAGTGGTGTTCAGTGTTAGCTTGGTGAAAACACTCCTGCACCTACATTCACATCATGACAGCTGTCTTTATAAACAATCTATGGAGGCACTTTAATAATGATGTACTGCGTGGGATGGCAACATGTTTTGCTCTGTTTAAGTGTCTGTGTCCCTGTGTGTGTGTGTCTGTGTGTGTGTGTCTGTGTGTGTGTGTCCCTGTGTGTGTGTGTGTGTGTGTCTGTGTCCCTGGTGTGTGTGTGTCCCTGTGTGTGTGTGTGTGTGTGTGTGTGTCTGTGTCCCTGTGTGTGTGTGTGTGTCTGTGTCCTGTGTCCCTGTGTCCCTGTGTGTGTGTGTGTCCCTGTGTGTGTGTGTGTCCCTGTGTGTGTGTGTGTCCCTGTGTGTGTGGTTTGTCTGTGTGTGTGTTCACAGCAGGAAGCTGTGTAGGAACACAGCAAACAAGCTGACAGTGCTGCTGCAGTGCTGCATCACTCACTAGGACTGTGTGTGTATGTGTCGCTGTGTGTGTGTGCATGTCGCTGTGTTTGTCGCTGTGTGTGTGTGTGTGTGTGTGCATGTCGCTGTGTGTGTCGCTGTGTGTGTGTGTGCATGTCGCTGTGTGTGTCGCTGTGTGCGTGTCGCTGTGTGTGTGTGTGTGCATGTCGCTGTGTGTGTCGCTGTGTGTGTGTGTGTGTGTGTGCATGTCGCTGTGTGTGTCGCTCTGTGTGTGTGTGTGCATGTCGCTGTGTGTGTCGCTGTGTGTGTGTGTGCGTGTTGCTGTGTGTGTGTGTGCATGTCACTGTGTGTGTGTTGCTGTGTGTGTGTTGCTGTGTGTGTGTTGCTGTGTGTGTGTTTGTGTCGCTGTGTGTGTGTGTGCCTTCTTAAAGACTGTTATCCTGTGTTTCAAACAGCGATAAAATATTGCCTGTGTAGCTTTCCATAATCATAAGTCTTCAATCATACATATATTATCAAAGCAGAGAGAGATTTCTTCAAAACTGAAGTTTTAGTTTCAAAATTGGACAAGCACTTTCCACATCATCTCCAGGTATTGAACATGAGTTCAAACAAAATGGATCAATGCGATGTCTTCAGTGCCATGTTAGAACTGATGTTTAATGTTCTACTGGTTCCTCGATCGTTCTCTGTAATTGGCCAGTATACTGTTGCCATGGAAAACCTTTGACTGAAGGACCTGTAGGTAGATGATATCTAAAACAAACCCTCCTGGTCTCCACAAGGTAGATTTCAGTTTGAAAGTCAGGAATAAACCTCTAAAGATGTCAGTTGGTGAACCTCTAAATGTTTGACTTCCAGTGGTGACTTCAAAGAGATGCAGCTGGTGTTCGTCTACCAGACAATGCTGGTGTGTACCTCTGATAGAAACACAGATAAGAAAGGATCTGCAGGTACGACCCACACAGTGACAAATACCAAGTAATAATACATAAAAAAGTAAACATGTCTAAATGCTAAATGGTGTCATGGTAGAATCGTGTGTAAACTGTGATAGTGGGAGGGTAAAGCTCAGTTGTTAGAGTATATTTATATTTCTTATCATTCAGAGGTTGCAAATTCAAACAGTTCTAATCTGCTTTGTATCAAAGATGGATGATTACATTATTGTCATCTAATGAGGTTTGACCTTATTGGACAGGATTTGACCTTTCGTACCTGCTGCCCTCTGGTCAGTTTACTGCCTCATTCAGAAGGCCAACACTGGAAAGACACACACACACACACATACACACACACACCCACACACACACGCATGCACACAGACTAGCAAATCACTTAAACACCTATTTGCCAAAAGATTGTCATTGATCGCTCCCC
>CM059316.1:1052500-1055000 GCA_030340665.1 Neosalanx taihuensis | reverse complement strand
ACAGACAGCACACAGACAGCACACAGACAGACAGACAGACAGACAGATAGACAGACAGACAGACAGACAGGAGGACTTGGCAGTTCCCTCTCCTCCTCTGGAGACCAGCCTAGTTGCAGCTCATGCTTTATTCATAGAAGAAGAACTCCTTCCTGTTCCCTTCCTGTTGCTCAGCACAGAACCCCCACTGGGATCCATCCCACTCACTCTGGGATCCATTACCAGGCCTGCCATGCTGCCATGCTGCCATGGGGGGGTTCAACACTGCACCGCTAAGTATGAACACACACACACACACACCTCACAACCTCAGCTAGGTATGAACACGCACACACACCTCACAACCTCAGCTAGGTATGAACACGCACACACACCTCACAACCTCAGCTAGGTATGAACACACACACACACCTCACAACCTCAGCTAGGTATGAACACACACACACACCTCACAACCTCCGCTAAGTATGAACACACACACACACCTCACAACCTCAGCTAGGTATGAACACACACACACACACCTCACAACCTCAGCTAGGTATGAACACACACACACACACCTCACAACCTCAGCTAGGTATGAACACACACACACACACCTCACAACCTCAGCTAGGTATGAACACACACACACACCTCACAACCTCAGCTAGGTATGAACACACACACACACACACCTCACAACCTCAGCTAGGTATGAACACACACACACCTCACAACCTCAGCTAGGTATGAACACATACACACACCTCACAACCTCAGCTAGGTATGAACACACACACACACACACACACACACACACCTCACAACCTCAGCTAGGTATGAACACACACACACACCTCAGAACCTCAGCTAGGTATGAACACACACACACACACACACACATATATACCTGCTCCGCTCAGCACAGCGCTGGTATGAGAGTTAAACTATTCATTAGCTGCTGTTGTGGTGAACCTTAATGAGCAGCTGGACCTTAAATGGATTGGTCACTTGAGACTGGTCGATACTGCCTGCAAGGAGGGGAGGAGGGGAGGAGGGGAGGAGGAGGAGGGAGAGGAGAACCAGGAGAAAAGGGAAGTACAGAGGTAAGGAGGGTAGAGTAGAGGAAGAAGGGAGAGAGAGAGAGAGAGAGAGAGAGAGAGAGGAGAAGAGAGAGAGAGAGAGAGAGAGAGAGAGAGAGAGAGAGGAGAAGAAGAGAGAGAGAGAGAGGAGAAGAGAGAGAGAGAGAGAGAGAGAGAGGAGAAGAAGAGAGAGAGAGACATAGAAGGAGAAAGCGAGTTGTTACTTGGTAATATCTCCTGATCACCCCCCCCCCCCCAGGCCACACACACACATATTTTACTATTGAAATTGACAACAGTATTAATAAAACATCAATAACAGTGTCAGTAAGTCTCTGTGTGCAGCCAGGGTGCTTTAAAGTCTCTGTCTGCCCAGCCGACCTCTGTAGATCTCTGAGGGCTTCAAGCCAAGAACAGAGAGGGAGGGAGGGAGGGAGGGAGGGAGGGAGGGAGGGAGGGAGGGAGGGAGGGAGGGAGGGAGGGAGGGAGGGAGGGAGGGAGGGAGGGAGGGAGGGAGGGAGGGAGGGAGGGGAGGGAGGGAGGGAGGGAGGGGAAAAACACTGTAAAATGGATGTGCTCAATAAGGCCCTCCCCTCTCCTCCTTACCCTCTTCCTTCTCTCCCCCATTTTCTCTCTCTTCGCCCTCTCCTCCATCCTCCCTCGCTCCCTTCCCCCCTTCGATCCATCCATCTCTCTCTCTCTCCTCCCCCTCTACCTATCCATCCTCATCCATCTCCCTCTCTCCCCCCTGCCTCCCCCCTGCCTCCCCCCTGGCTGGCTGGCTTTATATTAAATCCCACTGCAGCTCCATTACCTCACATCCTGTTTGCTTTCATCTTCTAAAGTTCCGCTGCCCCACATGCCACCAAACATTTATTACAGCCATTATGGAAGAGGCAGGGCCCTGTACTGCTGCCTCCTCCTGCCTGCCTCCTGCCTCTCTCCTGCCTGCCTCCTGCCTCACTCCTGCCTGCCTCCTGCCTCCCTCCTGCCTGCCTCCTGCCTCACTCCTGCCTGCCTCCTGCCTGCCTCCTGCCTCCCTCCTGCCTGCCTCCTGCCTCCCTCCTGCCTCCCTCCTGCCTGCCTCCTGCCTCACTCCTGCCTGCCTCCTGCCTCCCTCCTGCCTGCCTCCTGCCTCACTCCTGCCTCACTCCTGCCTGCCTCCTGCCTCACTCCTGCCTGCCTCCTGCCTCACTCCTGCCTGCCTCCTGCCTGCCTCCTGCCTCACTCCTGCCTGCCTCCTGCCTCACTCCTGCCTGCCTCCTGCCTCCTCCTGCCTGCCTCCTGCCTCCCTCCTGCCTCCCTGCTGCCTCCCTCCTGTCTCCCTCCTGCCTCCCTCCTGTCTCCCTCCTGCCTCCCTCCTGTCTCCCTCCTGCCTCCCTCCTGTCTCCCTCCTGCCTCCCTCCTGCCCTCTCTCTCTCCTTCCATCTCTC
>CM059316.1:1045000-1047500 GCA_030340665.1 Neosalanx taihuensis | reverse complement strand
AGCCGCTCAACTGAGAAAAGCTCACATTTCTAAACACTTAGCTGGCCCTGAGATGAATACACACACACACACACACCCTGGTGAGTCAGCAGTGTCTATCAGGGCATGCCCTCAGGCTAAATGGCTCTCATGACATCTTGCTCACTCACACACTCACACACACACAAACACACAAACACACACAGGCATGCAAACACACACTTAACAGATGGCACACATCCTGCAATCCCCTGCACATCCTCAACTCCTCAGACTCTCTTTTCACTATGTTGTGATGTCTCTCTCTCTCTCCGTCCTCAGACTCAGCAAAGTGCTGCTGTCTGCAGCAGATAACATGTGATATCATCTCTGATAGTCTCCCTGTGTGGTGGCAGAGATACTCTCAGAGATACTCTCAGAGATACTCTCAGAGATACTCTCAGAGATACTCTCAGAGATACTCTCCTTCTCACTTGTTATTCATGTTTGTGCTGTAAAACCACAACAACTCCCAAACAGGAAGGAGGCAGGCTGGCATATGAAGTGTTCAGGGAAGTCCAGGTAAAACACCAGCTTCATCCTCCCTCCCTCCCTCCCTCCCTCCCTCCCTCCCTCCCTCCCTCCCTCCCTCCCTCCCTCCCTCCCTCCCTCCCTCCCTCCCTCCCTCCTCCTCCCCCCCCCAGACCCTCTCCTTAGATACAGAACTTATAAAAGCCATTACAGGGTCCACATTAGTCTGAAATCATATTACATGATATTAAATGACACTATAATGTATTATCTGATATCAGTGCTGCTGCTACATCCTCTATCTGGCGAGCGCTTCCTGCCAGGGGGGAGCAGGCATGATGGCGCCCCACAGAGCGCTGGACACCACCATTAATCACCGCACCGCGTTCCCCTGGAAACACACACACACCGTCGCCGTGGAGACAGTCTCCGGGCGGATCAACGTTAGTGTAGAGGGATGAGCGGGTCGATGTCACTTCCTGGACTCTGACTCTGCTGAGTAATGCTGTGGTCAGTTTGATACACACACACACCAGCAGAACCTTGGGAGTTAGGGTGGAGGAGGGCGGGGTGGAGGTGGACAGAGGGTTGAGGGTACGGCTTAGGGGCGTGGGGGGGGGGGGGGGGACATGTATGGTGAAAAATAATGTGTATGGTGTCTTTATTAGGCCCTCTCCTCTCTCCTCTCCCCTCTCCTCTCTCCTCTCCTCTCTCTTCCTCTCTCCTCTCCTCTCCTATCTCTCTCCTCTCTCTCTCTCTCTCTCTCTCTCTCCCCTCCTCTCTCTTTCCTCTTTCTCTCCTCTCCTATCTCTCTCCTCTCTCCTGTCTCTCCTCTCCCCTCCTCCCCCTCTCCCCTCCCTCCTCTACCTTGCTCCAGAAGCTCTCATTAAAACACACTCACTGTTCATCAGCACCAAGTTGAAAACAAGCTATCAATTAATTCCCAATGACAGCCAGGTCTGTGAGATTCATAACAGCAGCTGCCCCCCCCCCCCACACACACCTACCCCCACACACACACCACACAATTAACCCCTGGCAGATAAAGCTGCAGTGACTGAGAACACTTAGTCCACTTGACTTGATGCAAACTGCTGAAAATACCAAACACAGAGAGCACTTGGGACCACTTAAGAAGGCCTCCCTCTCTCCCCACTCTCTCCATACCTCCCTCTCTCCCCACTCTCTCCATACCTCCCTCTCTCCCACTCTCTCCATACCTCCCTCTCTCCCCACTCTCTCCATACCTCCCTCTCTCCCCACTCTCTCCATACCTCCCCTCCCTCTCTCCCCACTCTCTCCATACCTCCCTCTCTCCCCACTCTCTCCATACCTCCCTCTCTCCCCCACACCATCACACACACACACCATCACACACACACCATCACACACACACCATCACACACACACACCATCACACACACACACCATCACACACACACCATCACACACACACCATCACACACACACCATCACACACACACCATCACACACACACACACCATCACACACACACACACCATCACACACACACACACCATCACACACACACACCATCACACACACACACACACACACACCATCACACACAACCACCATCACACACACACACACAAAAATAATTAATAAACGCTTCACTTAAAAACCTGACATCCATGGAGACTCAGATTCACTTGAACCTCCTTTAAAAAGTTTAAAAGTCCTTAAAGTTTGAAAATGTCTTCTCGTAAAAGTCCCAAACAGGAAGTTCTCCCTGGTTACCTTGGCGATGAAGTAATCCCAGATACTGAGTTCAGGAGGGACGAAGTGTTCTTTATAGATGGCCGTTTCCTGCTGCTCCACTGCTGATGGGCTGCCTGGCCCCTCCCTCTCCGGCCCCGGCCTATCAGCAGCCTCCCTGGATCCGCTCCGTGATGACAGCAGTTTGAAGCTCCGCCTCTTCTTGTCCACAGAAGCCATGGAGGGAGACACTGAAGACACACCAGAAATATAACCACCAAGCTGTCTCTAC
>CM059316.1:1017500-1040000 GCA_030340665.1 Neosalanx taihuensis | reverse complement strand
GTACTCCTCCAGTACCCAGTGAGCCAGGCTGCGCAGGAAGGGGTCTGGGTGGGCCGACAGCTGGGAACACACAGCTGCTGTTAGCCTCACACGCAGGGAGGGGCATGTAACAGCCTATCAGCAGTGAGAGCCAGGCCTGAGGAGGCGTGGCCAGGCCTACCTGAGCATCTCTTCCCAGCACATGCCTCTGCAGGATGTGTTTGTAGGTGGAGGCCGTCTCAAAGTCAGACTCGTACAGCCTGGAGATGACCAGAGCCAGCTGGAGGTCCTGCAGCTTCTCTATACACACCTGGGAACCACAGGTACACCTCACACACCCTGCATCATCCACACTCTGCTCCTCCTGCTCCTGTGTGTGTGTGTGTGTGTGTGTGTGTGTGTGTGTGTCTGACCTCCACGGCGTCCCTGAGGGAGCCGGCCCAATAGGAAGAAGGCAGCAGAGTGTTGGAAGCGCTGCTTCCCAGCAGAGAGAAGGCGTTCTTCAGCGCCGCCCTCCTCCAGCGCTCCTCTGCAAAGTTGTTACTGAAGAACGCCGTCATCTTCACGTTGTTCTGAGACCTGAGAGGAAGAAGGAGGCTCAGACACAGAGCAGAGGAGGTGTGTGTGTGTCTGTGTGTGTGCGTGTGTCTGTGTGTGTGTGTGTGTGTGTGTCTGTCTGTGTGTGTGTGTGTCTGTCTGTGTGTGTCTCTGTGTGTCTGTGTGTGTCTCTGTGTGTGTGTGTGTGTATGTGTCTCTGTGTGTGTGTGTCTGTCTGTGTGTGTCTCTGTGTGTCTGTGTGTGTCTCTGTGTGTGTGTGTGTGTGTCTCTGTGTGTGTGTGTGTGTGTGTGTCTCTGTGTGTGTGTGTGTCTCTGTGTGTGTGTGTGTGTGTGTCTCTGTGTGTGTGTCTCTGTCTCTGTGTGTGTGTAGCAGAGTGTGTAGTAGAGTCGTACCTGTACAGACCCCACACCACAGCCTTCTTCCTCATGGCCAGATAAAAGATGGCTGCATCCAGAGGATCGTTGTTCTTTTGAAAAGAAGCTTTGGCAACCTGCCAGACACAAACACAGCCAGCATGATCTGATACAGGACTGGAACCATCACTTCCTGTCTGATACAGGACTGGAACCATCACTTCCTGTCTGATACAGGACTGGAACCATCACTTCCTGTCTGATATCAGCTGCATGAACACAGAAACATCTCTGCTGTACTCTGACTTAGGGTTATCTAGAACCCTGTTCTAGCATGTTATCTAGACCCTGTACTACACACACACACACCTCCATCAACACACACACCTCCATCAACACTCACACACACACCTCCATCAACACTCACACACACACCCCCCTGACCTTCTCGATGCAGCGCCTCAGCTTGTCGTTGCTCCTCAGCCACCAGCCCAGCCCCATGGAGCGCAGCTCTGCCCAGCAGGGATCTCCTCTCTGCAGCCCGGGGAGCAGACTCACCAGCTCCTCCTCCACCTCCGAGTGGAACGCCCACGCATAGTGACAGGTGGAGAGGCCTGGGGGGGGGGGGGAGGAGGGGATGGGGGGGGGAGGGAGGAGAGACAGAAGAGACGAGGAGGGGAGTGGAAAGGAGGCAGAGGGGGAGTGAGAGAGAGAGACAGAAAGAGGCAGAGGGTGGATGGTAAGTGAGTTAACATTTATCATCCAGCCCCCCTCGCACACACACAGTCCCCCCCCCCACCCCCCCCTCCAGAGAGGGCCAGCTTACCCTGCAGCAGCAGGGGGGGGCGGTGTGCAGGGGGCAGGGAGGTCAGCAGGAAGGTGTGGAGCCTCACTGCCAGCAGGAACTTCAGACCACATTCATCTAACGTCTCTCCACCTGGGGACACACACAACACACACAACACAACACACACAACACACACACAACACACACATCCCACCATCACTTTAATGATGAGTTCTACATCTCCAGCACACATTTTAAACTCTGTTCTAATTAAATATGAATCGGAATCCTTTTTTAATTGAATACAAATCTAATAAAACCTGTTCTAATTGAATCATCCTGCACCATATCCCAGTGTGAGGCAGATCTAAACCTCTCCTAGTCTCAGGCTAGTCTGCCCCCCCTGACCTTTGCCCTTGGCCTGGCAGGCTCTCAGGTCAGTGCTGGTGGAGGCGATGGTGTCGGCCAGGGCCAGCAGGCACATCTGCTCCAGGCGAGTCAGGCCAGGCAGGCTGGAGTGCAGCAGGTGGCTGGACAGGACCTGGGCGTGCTCAGGACCAAAGGAGGCCGGGCTGTAACTGGACAGGTCGATGACCTTCGACCCCGCGTCCTCCCCCTCCAGGGGGTCGGGGTCGCTGGTGGGAGGAGCGTGGAAGAGCTCGTCGTAAGCGTCCACCTGGCTGGAACCATGACCGCTGTCCCCACTAACACTGCCACGCTGGTGCACTGAGGAGACAGAGACACTCATCCAATCAGGGATCAGGAGGAGGGGGGGGGGGAGGAACAGGAGGAGGAGGAACAGGAGGAGGAGGAGGAAGAACAGGAGGAGGAGGAGGAACAGGAGGAGGAGGAGGAGGAGGAGGAACAGGAGGAGGAGGAGGAGGAGGAACAGGAGGAGGAGGAGGAGGAACAGGAGGAGGAGGAGGAGGAACAGGAGAGGAGGAGGAGGAGGAACAGGAGGAGGAGGAGGAGGAGGAGGAACAGGAGGAGGAGGAGGAGGAACAGGAGGAGGAGGAGGAGGAACAGGAGGAGGAGGAGGAGGAACAGGAGGAGGAGGAGGAGGAGGAGGAACAGGAGGAGGAGGAGGAGGAACAGGAGGAACAGGAGGAGGAGGAGGAGGAGGAGGAACAGGAGGAGGAGGAGGAGGAACAGGAGGAGGAGGAGGAGGAGGAGGAACAGGAGGAGGAGGAGGAGGAACAGGAGGAACAGGAGGAGGAGGAGGAGGAGGAGGAACAGGAGGAGGAGGAGGAGGAGGAGGAACAGGAGGAGGAGGAGGAGGAACAGGAGGAGGAGGAGGAGGAGGAGGAGGAACAGGAGGAGGAGGAGGAACAGGAGGATGAGGAGGAGGAGGAGGAACAGGAGGAGGAGAGGAGGAGGAGGAGGAACAGGAGGAACAGGAGGAGGAGGAGGAACAGGAGGAGGAGGAGGAGGAGGAGGAGGAGGAACAGGAGGAGGAGGAGGAACAGGAGGAGGAACAGGAGGAGGAGGAGGAACAGGAGGAGGAGGAGGAGGAACAGGAGGAGGAGGAGGAGGAGGAGGAGGAGGAACAGAAGGAGGAGGAGGAGGAGGAGGAGGAGGGACCTACCAGGCTTGGAGCTGCTCTCCTGGTCAGCAGCCAGCAGGGCGTAGAGGGGCAGGGGGGGGATGGAGTCGATCTCGGTGTAGTCGGAGGCGGAGCTCTCAGCCTTGCTCAGGAAGCGAGCGTCACGAGCCGTGCTGCCGCCCGCGCTGATGGTGCGGGACCGCACACGCCGCTCCTGATTGGTGGAGCTGTCTCTAAGGGCGACGACCTCCCCGGCGATGCACTTCACCAGGTGAGAGAGTATGGCCTTCGCTCTGTGCACCTGCAGCGGCACGAGGGAACCAATCAGGTGGTGTCACAGTGTGATGTGTTGAGCTGCTGGATCATCTGGATGGTCCTGGATCAGTGTGTGTGCCCTCCTACCTTGCCCAGGTCCATGAGCTCCAGCAGCTGGACAGGGTGGTACTGAGGCAGGGTGGGGGAGAGGTGGTGAGCAGCCTCAAACAGACCACAGTCCTCCATCTCCACAGGAAGGTCGTAGGCTGTCCTCTTCCCACTCAGCTTCTGAGCCAGGCTGGTCATGGAGCGAGTCAGCGCCCTCCTGGGCGGGGCCAGGCTCCAGGGCGGGGCCAGACCCTCCTCCTGACTCTGCCGCAGGGTGGAGGGGATGGAGGCGGAGCTGCCTCGAGTGTCGGGGGCGGAGGGCGGGGGCCGGGAGGGGGGCTGCCACTGGGAGTACACGTGCATCTCACAGTCCATGCCCACCACCAGGATGCCATCCCGGACCCAGGACAGGGACACGGGCACAGGGGGGGAGCCGTCCACGGAGGACACCAGCTCCACGGAGCGCAGGAGGACCAGGCGGGCGGGGCAGGGCAGCTCACGGCCCCCCCCACACACCCCCAGCTCTGGGGGCTTCCCAGACAGCAGGCCGTACATGTACAGCCTGGAGCCCACCCCCACTGTCAGGATGTGAGAGCCATCCTCCCTGGACACCCAGTCCAGGTGGACCAGGGCCCCCCCGCTGGAGGGGGCCGGCTCCGGGGGGCTGTCCGGGGGGACGCTGATGGTGTTGTTGATGAGGATGTTGTCGGAGGGAGGGTGGTCGGAATCTTCCAGAGTCAGAGTTTGTTCTAGAACCCACTGGGACCCCCCTGTGGACTCACACTGAAAGATCTCTACATGGACCAGAGGCACCCTGGGGCTGGGGGAGAGGCCGGGGCTGGGGGAGAGGCCGGGGCTGGGGCTGCGGTCTGAGGTGAGGTTCAGACAGAGGTGAGGGCTGGGGTTAGGGGCGTGGCTCAGGGTGGCGCTGGGGGGAGAGGGGGCGTGTCTAGACGCCACGGCGATCCTGCTAGTGTGACAGCAGCTCACCTCCACTGGTCGACCTGACACGCCCACCGCGCTGCTATTGGCCAGCCCCTCCTCCACCAGCAGTGGCCATTCCTCCCATTGGTAGATGAGGTCCGGGGAGTCCGGAGGCTCCGCCCCCGTGACGCTGCAGCGCCAGAAGCGTACCAGGTTGTCGGAACAGGAAGTGGCGAGGAGGTAGGGGGCGCGGCCAGCCGGCTGGAGGGACGAGGCACTCAGGTGACCTGAAACACCAGAGCATCAGGGTCAGGGGTCACCTACCAGGGAGGCTGGAGCAGGTGTGTGAGTGTGAGTCTGTGAGTGAGTGTGTGTGTGTGTGAGTGTGTGTGAGTGAGTGTGAGTGAGTGAGTGTGTGTGTGTGAGTGTGTGTGTGTGACAGTGTGAGTGTGTGTGTGACAGTGTGTGAGTCTGTGAGTGTGTGTGAGTGAGTGTGAGTGAGTGAGTGAGTGTGTGTGAGTGTGTGTGTGTGACAGTGTGAGTGTGTGTGTGACAGTGTGAGTGTGTGTGTGCAGACCTGCAGAGGGCTTGGCGCTGAGCACCTGTACCCCCGGGGGCAGGCTGATGTCCTGGCTGCAGAGGTGCTGGCTGGACAGGGAGAGGCGGCGGGCGCTCTGCAGGTTAGAGGTACAGGGTCTCCTGCCCCGAGCAGCAGGGGGGCTGAACGAGCTCTTCTGGGAAGACGAACCAGGAACCTGGGCCTCCTCTGGAGGAACATCACACTGGTATCACTACAGCTGGTATCACTAGTATCACTACAGCTGGTATCACTGCAGCTGGTATCACTACAGCTGGTATCACTATTATCACAACAGCTGGTATCACTAGTATCACTACAGCTGGTATCACTAGTATCACTACAGCTGGTATCACTAGTATCACTACAGCTGGTATCACTAGTATCACTACAGCTGGTATCACTAGTATCACTACAGCTGGTATCACTATTATCACTACAGCTGGTATCACTACAGCTGGTATCACTAGTATCACAACAGCTGGTATCACTAGTATCACTACAGCTGGTATCACTATTATCACTACAGCTGGTATCACTAGTATCACTACAGCTGGTATCACTATTATCACAACAGCTGGTATCACTAGTATCACTACAGCTGGTATCACTATTATCACTACAGCTGGTATCACTACAGCTGGTATCACTGCAGCTGGTATCACTACAGCTGGTATCACTGCAGCTGGTATCACTACAGCTGGTATCACTATTATCACAACAGCTGGTATCACTAGTATCACTACAGCTGGTATCACTAGTATCACTACAGCTGGTATCACTGCAGCTGGTATCACTGCAGCTGGTATCACTACAGCTGGTATCACTAGTATCACTACAGCTGGTATCACTAGTATCACTATAGCTGGTATCACTAGTATCACTACAGCTGGTATCACTAGTATCACTACAGCTGGTATCACTACAGCTGGTATCACTAGTATCACTACAGCTGGTATCACTGCAGCTGGTATCACTACAGCTGGTATCACTACAGCTGGTATCACTAGTATCACTACAGCTGGTATCACTACAGCTGGTATCACTAGTATTGCTGGTACCCATGGTGACGGGCTGAGCCTCCAGCTGCAGGTGCCACATGTGCAGGACAGAGCTGCTGGTCTGGGTCAACTCTACCACCACCAGGTAGAAGCTGCCGCTGAAGCCTGGAACACAAACACACACACACACACACACACACACACACACACACACACACACACACACACACACATGATCACACCTGCTCTGAAGCATGTTTGTATTTCAGGTGGGCTCCAGGTCCAGCAGAGTGGTCCTACCTGTGTCTTGTGGCTGCTGTGCAGTCTGGACTGTGTCCCTGCCCAGGATCAGATCCTCCCCAAACACATGCAGCAGCTGTGTCTCCTTCCCCTGCTGGACACCACACACAGTCAGCACCACAGAAGAAGACAGGCCTGGCAGCACCATTAACAACACACACACACTTAGTGCCACTTCCACCAGAGAAGAAGAACCCCCCCCCCCCCCAGTGTGGAGTGACTAGCTGATCCAGACTCACAAAGTCAGTGATGGTGTCCAGCTCGATGATGCAGCCTGGTTTAGCAGTGGACTGCTGGCTGATGATGTTGAACACCTCCCCTACACTCTTCTGGAAGCACACACACAGGGAGTCTTACCCAGAGAGACCAGCAGCCAGTACAGGGCCATGAGAGGCATGTGAAGGGGAGCGTACGTACAGCGATGTCAGGGTTGGACAGCTCACTCAGCAGCTCCTTGGCCTCTATGACAGCCTGGTAGAGTCTGAGGGACTGACCATCACTGGCCACGAAGCAGGCACTGGGAGAGCTGCAGTACAGGCCTGCACCAGGGGAACATTATCATCAGCATTATCATCATTATCATAATCACCAGGACCCTTCTACACCTACCAGCATGTGAGTGTGTGTGTATCTGTGTGTGTGTATCTTTGTGTGTGTGTGTATCTGTATCTGTGTGTGTATGTATCTGTGTGTGTGACAGGGAGCCCCACCCAGGCAGCTGCTGGGCACCAGAGCAGGCAGCCAGGCCACGTTACTGAAGGCTGAGGCGTGGAGGGAGTTGATCCTGGCCAGCTCAGACACGCCCCCAGTGAAAGACAGGGGCCCCACGGGGTCCACCCTCCACAGCACCAGCTCACTGTAGATGGCACTGGGGTCCCTGGACACCCCCAGGGACACCCTGCTGGGCCGGCCCCCCCCGGGGGCCCTGGGAGGCTCCGGGGCTGCCAGCAGGCTGTCGGTGTGGGGCGTGCGCAGGGCGTTGTGGTGGGAGGTGGTGAGCAGCAGGGGCAGCTGGGGGTGGCACGCCAGGTCGTTCAGGTGGAAGCGGTGACCGCAGTAACGCCACACGTGAGACACGCTCAGCACCGTGGAGAAGGCGGAGTCTTCGGCAAAGCTGACGGCCCATTGGTTGAGGGAGCCGTCGGCGTGCGTGGAGATCATGAGGACGTTGGGGGTGAAGATGCTGAGGCGGGAGCCGCCGCTGGGCGGAGCCTTGGCCTGGCCGCCGTAGCTGATGAGGCTGGAGGAGGAGCGGGGGAGGGGGCGGGCCGGGCGGCGGCGGCCATGTTGGATGGCCAGGTCCACGTTCTTGTTGCAGGCGTACATGACCACACTGCGACTGAGCGAGTTAGCATCTCCTGTGGGGAACGCCACGGGTATACGAGACACAAAGGAGACCTGGGGGAGAGAGGGGGAGAGAGGGGGAGGGAGAGAGAGGGAGAGAGAGGGAGAATCTTTCAATTCAATCCAACATCCCAGTTGATGATCAGAGAAGGTGTTGTGTGTCAGAGGAGCGTTCAGGAGCAGAAACAGACGAGTTTTCCCTGAGAGACGACGCCTCGTGTTTATGAACGAGAAGCACTTTGTTTTTTATGAATCAGTTATTCATGGTTAGATCAGGGAGAAAATGGAGAGGTGGGAGAGGGAGAGATGGAGTGTAGAAGAAAAAAATGCATCGACGACAAACAGAATAATTTAACACACAGAAACTCAAAATGTTGAGGAAGAAAAAATACTTTTTGAGAAGAAATCAAAATAATAAGTTGTTGAAGCTGTCAGAATCTGCTTCAACCGTTCCTGAACCCGCTAGGACACTCAACACTACGCCATTTCACTAACACATCCTCACAGATACAGAAAACAGGGCATCAACAAAACCAGTTAGAAGCGGTTTAAACCACACCTGGACCTGCCGGAACATTCCAGGTTGGAACTCATCCAGCCAGTCGACATGCCAGACCAGCAGAGAGCCGTCCATGGGATGGATGCTGAACAGCATGTCTGCTGCCTTGTTCCAGTCCTCCAGCAGCACCTCCACCTGGTGCTCCACAGCAGGGGCAGGCAGCTGGAGGGGGGCCCCACCAGGCCCCCAGGGGTCCTCAGAGGGGGGCCCTGTACCAGGGTCCTCATCACTGGCCTCCACGTCGTCTGGAGAGCAGGAGGGATGGTGGGGAGGAAGAAGGGGAGGGAGGAGAGTGAGGAGGGAGGAGGGGAGGGAGGGGAGGGAGGAGGGGGGAGGTGATGAATCACTGACGAAGCGGGCTGCAGGCCAACAGTTGTAGTGCGTGTAGTAGTGTGTAGTAGTGTGTAGCAGTGTGTATTTCTCCTACCCCTGTGTGTGTGTACTAGTGTGTAGTAGTGTGTAGCAGTGTGTAGCAGTGTGTATCTCTCCCACCCCGGTGTGTGTGCTCCTGGGTCTCCAGGCTTCCTCGGAGCTGCTGCAGGAACACCTCCATAGCCAGGGTGAGGTGCAGCTCCTTGTTGTTCAGCCAGTGGACGGTGAACGGCCCCCCCGGCTCCTCCTCATCCACACCGCACAGCGAGGAGATGGAGGGCAGCAGAGGGATGTCTGGGAGATCAAAACCAACACACCCCATCAACCAATCACGCTGACAAATCAATTGATCAGGTAAACACAGCGATCGTTCAAGGTTAGATTTTCTCAGAAGATCTCAGATCAAAGATCTTAGTATTAGAGGAAAGAAGCAGATGGGGTTTTCATGCTTATATCTTACTAAATTACTAAATTTGCTAAACATACCTACTGCCTTTAAACAGACTTTATGGAGCGAACTAATGCCAGCAGGCTATCCTGACTGAGCGTGACCTCTGACCTGTGGCAGGGTTGATGCTGGCAGCAATGTGGAAGTGACACAGGCCGTTGGCGTGGGGCGGGGCCGTGCTCTTGTGGGCGTGGTGACGGCCGTTCTGGTGAGGGAGACAGCCGGTCAGAGAGGGCTGGGCCACGCCCCTCAGCCCTGACACCCTCCAAGACTCCTGGAGGTTTAGCTAGGGGGGGGAGTACAGATATTAAAGTTAGGGAGCTGACTTTGGTTGTTAGCTTGTGTGTCATTCAAGCAAGCACCTGAGGACAGAGAGAGAGAGAGAGAGAGAGAGAGAGAGTGAGAGAGAGAGAGAGAGAGAGAGAGAGAGAGAGAGAGAGTGAGAGAGAGAGAGAGAGAGAGAGAGAGAGAGAGAGACAGAGTGTTCAGCCCTAGCCTCTAAGACTCAGAAGGATAACTAAAATAGTGTTTCTAATTTCAACAGTGTGGCTGTTAATGACTGCAGACTCTCCCTGGGGCTGAATGTCTGAATTTACATTCCATCTTCCCAGCGATATAACCTTCCCTTCAGCTGGGGAACTGCTAACACACAGCTAACACACAGCTAACACACTACTAACACACAGCTAACACACTGCTAACACACAGCTAACACACAGCTAACACACTGCTAACACACTGCTAAAACACAGCTAACACAGTGCTAACACACAGCTAACACACTGCTAACACACAGCTAACACACTGCTAACACACTGCTAACACATTGCTAACACACAGCTAACACAAAGCAAACACACTGCTAACACACTGCTAACACACAGCTAACACACAGCTAACACACTGCTAACACACTGCTAACACACAGCTAACACACTGCTAACACACAGCTAACACACTGCTAACACACAGCTAACACACTGCTAACACACAGCTAACACACTGCTAACACACAGCTAACACACTGCTAACACACAGCTAACACACAGCTAACACACTGCTAACACACAGCTAACACACTGCTAACACACAGCTAACACACAGCTAACACACAGCTAACACACTGCTAACACACAGCTAACACACTGCTAACACACTGCCCCCTATAGAGGAG
Organism: Neosalanx taihuensis; assembly: GCA_030340665.1. Taxonomy (NCBI): domain Eukaryota; kingdom Metazoa; phylum Chordata; class Actinopteri; order Osmeriformes; family Salangidae; genus Neosalanx; species Neosalanx taihuensis. The sequence continues at coordinate 1,029,717 of CM059316.1, read as the reverse complement.
AAAAACACTCAGAATGTTAATCCATAGTACTGCTTCAGTGTGTGTGTGTGTGTGTGTGTGTGTGTGTGTGTGTGTGTGTGTGTGTGTGTGTGTGTGTGTGGTCCCAGTGTAAGCTAGGACCAGGACAGTGGCTGTCACACCTCCCCAGCAGAGCAGTGCTCTCTCTGAGCAGTAGAACCCTGTCACTCAGTCCATGAAAAGGTTCTACCAGTGGAACACGACAGATAATCACACCAGTGTTCCTCAGTGACGTTCTTAAGCCCTAAAAAGCCTGGAAAAGCAGCTTCCTGTTGAAGGAGCTAATTAAGTGTCTTTTTAACTATGCTAATCCTTCTCTCCTCTCCTCCTCTCCTCCTCCTCTCTATCCATCCTGCTCTCTCTCATCTCTCTGTTATCCTGATGCTTAAAGACCATCTGCCAAGTTGCTCTCCACAGTCTGGGATGATTTCACTTCCTCCCAACGACACAAAACCAATTAGAGCGTTTTCCCCCTAAGCTGTAAAAACTCAAATCAAACCAACATCAAGAACTTTCCAGCACTCGCTCTGCATATTTCGTCTGACTCGTTAATAAACAACCAAGAAATATATGAATACAGAAGACCAGAAGGAACAGAGAGCTCTGATTGGCTGGCTCACCTCCTGGGGTTTCCTGTTTTGCATCCTGGCAGAGGATGATGATGATGATGAAGCCTTCCTCCCGGTTGCCGTGGCGAGGAGCGGGTCGCCGTGCTGGCCGTTGAGGTGGTTGCTATGGTGACCGGAGAGGAGGCTGTCGCTGGGCAGCAGAGTCTCCGCCCACAGGCGACACACACTGTCCTTACAGCAGGTGAGGAGCACGTTACACACAGACCCCCTGGGGAGGGCAGAGGAGGGGTCAGAGGTCATCAGAGGAGTGGTCAGAGGTCATCAGAGGAGTGGTCAGAGGTCATCAGAGGAGTGGTCAGAGGTCATCAGAGGAGTGGTCAGAGGTCATCAGAGGAGTGGTCAGAGGTCATCAGAGGAGGGGTCAGAGGTCATCAGAGGAGTGGTCAGAGGTCATCAGAGGAGTGGTCAGAGGTCATCAGAGGAGGGGTCAGAGGTCATCAGAGGAGGGGTCAGAGGTCATCAGAGGAGTGGTCAGAGGTCATCAGAGGAGTGGTCAGAGGTCATCAGAGGAGGGGTCAGAGGTCATCAGAGGAGGGGTCAGAGGTCATCACAGCAGGCCCACAGTACCAGGTCAGTACCAGGTGCACCTGTCTGCTGTCAGCTACCTGGGCATGTAGGGGCTGGTCTTCCTCCAAGACAGGCCGGTGACGGAGCGAGGGTGGGCCAGGTACACGAAGGACAGGTCCAGCTCCCCTCGATGAGAGCCTGGCTCTGGAGGACTGAACAGCTTGGAGACCCCAGCCTGCCACTTAGACGTGCTGTACCACACCTTCACCAGGCAGTCATCCTGGACAACAACAACAACACAACAGCTGTTTGTTTAGACAGGGAGGTATCCTGCAGGTAAACACACACACTTCTCTAAGCAGCCGTACCTGGCCAGCGGTGGCAAAGAAGTCCCCATCAGGAGAGAACTTCATCAGGTGGATGGGAGAAGAGGTCCTGAGGACAACAGCCAATCAGAAACAGCCAGACAGGTATTACCAGGGGAGGTTTTAAACATGGAGGAGGGGAGAAATATTAACCAGAACAACATTCAGATGAACCACATCAAAGACATCTAATCCCAGACACACCTGCAGTTCCAGATGCACCTCCAGGAGGAGCGGTAATCTGACATGGTCATCCCAGACTTTGGATCTCTTGCTGGGCCGGTCACACCAGCCTGTCCCCTCTCCTCTGCCTCCTCTCCCTCGTCTTCATCATCATGGCAGGACCACAGCTGCAGATTCGTGGATCCTGTTAGGAGATGGGTGCCTGGAGAGAGACAGAGAGAGAGAAAGACAGAGAGAGAGAGAGAGAGGTAGAGAGAGAGAGAGGAAAGGGAAGTTTATTGACAGAATCATTATCATCAACTAAAAGACTTGATGGATCAAGTATTTCATTTCAGTCTTTTAAAGTTTAAAGTCTTTTAAAGTTAGAAATGTTTCTGTGTTGTTCAGCTCCACAGCGCCCCCTCAGGTGAAGCCTGCACACATCATGTTTGGGCAGTACCAGCAGGGTGCCAGGCCAGGTTCCGAGCTGCAGACTGCAACAGAATCTGCCCACTCTTCTGCCACTGGTAGCTGGGTTTCTACAGACACAAACACATGATCACACAGGAGAACAGTCTGGAACATCCAGCCAGGCTGGGGTTACATTCAGTCATTTAGCAGACTTATCCAGAGGGACTCACAGTAAGTACAGGGACATTCCCCCTGAGGCAAGTAGGGTGAAGTGTCTTGCCCAAGGACACAACATAATTTGGCATGGTCGGGAATCGAACCAGCAAGATTCGGACTGTACTAGCCTGATTCCCTAACCGCTCAGCCACCTGCCTCCCTATCTAAGAGGCAGCTTCTGTACAGCTGGACTGAGGTGAATTGTCCTCCAGAATCCAACTGTCTTCCACCTGCTTCCATCAGCGGACAGTGAGTCACATGCTGGCTTCTGCTGGGTGATGTCAGGGCTGGAGGTAGTCAGGGTGTGTCTGCATGAGCTCAGCTTACCGTTGACCTCCTGTCGCTCTGCAGCAGAACAGGCTGGAAGATGCACACTGTGCCACCATAGGAAGCTGCAATCTGTCCACAACACAGACAAGAGGAGACGTCTTAACACTGATGATCTCTGTCACACACACACACACACACAAACACAAATACACACACACAAATACACACGCTGCAACACACAAATACACGCTCCCACACACACACAAATACACACACTCCCACACACTATTACACCCACAAAAAAATACACACACTACCACTCTCTCTCCCCAGCACACACACACACACCAGGAGAGAGTTGGAGCCTCTTCTACCTACTGACCCCACAGAGGACTGACCTCTAACAGGCTGACCACCTGACTGCCTGCTGGAATGTGTCAGTGCTTCCAGCCTGGTGTGAGGCTGCCCTGTGAGGCTGCCCTGTGAGGCTGCCCTGTGAGGCTGCCCTGTGAGGCTGCTCTGTGAGGCTGCCCTGTGAGGCTGCCCTGTGAGGCTGTCCTGTGAGGCTATCCTGTGAGGCTGCCCTGTGAGGCTGCCCTGTGAGGCTGCCCTGTGAGGCTGTCCTGTGAGGCTGTCCTGTGAGGCTGTCCTGTGAGGCTGCCCTGTGTCTGTGGGTTGACTCTGGGGCTGACTCTGGGCTGCCTCTGGGCTGCCTCTGGGCTGACACAGGGCTGACACAGGGCTGACTCTGGGCTGCCTCTGGGCTGACACAGGGCTGCCTCTGGGCTGCCTCTGGGCTGCCTCTGGGCTGACACAGGGCTGCCTCTGGGCTGCCTCTGGGCTGCCTCTGGGCTGACACAGGGCTGACACAGGGCTGCCTCTGGGCTGCCTCTGGGCTGCCTCTGGGCTGACACAGGGCTGACACAGGGCTGCCTCTGGGCTGACACAGGGCTGACACAGGGCTGCCTCTGGGCTGACACAGGGCTGACACAGGGCTGCCTCTGGGCTGCCTCTGGGCTGACACAGGGCTGACTCTGGGCTGCCTCTGGGCTGCCTCTGGGCTGCCTCTGGGCTGCCTCTGGGCTGCCACATAGCCTCCAGAATGCACAGCATCCATACACACCCCTGCAGAGTCCAGTGTGAGGTGAGGCAGGCTGGGATACCAGCACTAGGCATGGGCTCAGGATCTCATCGTGACTTGACCTCGATGAACCTTCCCTTCCCGCCGGTGAGGCGGGGTTAAAGGTTGTGCCGTTGCCGTGGTGACTCGCGGTCACAAGGGGCAGGGCAATATAGTTTACTACGGCAGGACTGTCACGAGGATGTGACTTGTCTTTTTCTGAGTCCCTGAACAGTCAAAGGCTTGTTTATACTTCTTGGTTTGATGTCTGTTAAACCACTTCCTGTTTCAGCAGATATAGCAGTCATCACACACTGTGTCTGTCTACCTCTCCCTGTCACACACACACAGACACACACACACACACACACAGACACACACACACACAGACACAGGTGTGTGTCCTCTTACCTGTCCTCCTTGCAGAGAGCAGTCCACACAGCCCACCTGGATGTTACCATGTTTGGCTCCTGGGATGATCTGCAGCCTCTCAAAGTCACTGCCAAGAATGACCACATCACAGCCAGACGCATAGGCCTGTCACACACACACACACACACACACACACACACACACACACACACACACACACACACACACACAGGGGACAGCGTGAGCTCGGAAACACAGCATCAAACCCTCCCCCCCCCCCCGTACTCTAACAGTGAACACAGGACAGCTTAGTACATCCTGTCTGGGAGAGACAGACCCACAGATCTGAGAGGGAAACACAGCGTAACTCGACACACTCGATCCTGTCTTATGACAGGAGCATCAAGCTGGGTGTTGATCTGAAGAGAAGATGACCAAACAAACCCAGGTGTGCCCTTGATCTACACAGAGGACCGACACACTGAAATAGGCTCCTGATGGATTGGCTGAGACAGAGCCTTCTAAGGCAGGCAGTATGACTGTGTGTCCTCTGACCACAGACAGAGGGGGTTCACCATCAAGGCTTGACCATCAGGGCAGCAACATTGTCAGTAGGCAGCAGACAGCAGGCAGACCAGGCCAGCCTCACTCACTGTGAACGGCTGCTGGTTGATGTTGCCCACAGAGAAGCAGTTGTCTCCTGGGTTAACAGCCCCAGTCAGGACCTGGTGAAGGTTCATGGTTCCTTGTTTCAAGAGAGCTTCTCCTGTTCTCCTCCTTGTCTCCTTCCTCACAATGTGGGATTGATTCGGGTCAAATTGGTGGGAAACCGCTGCAATGACGAGGTCATTATTCCATCCATAACAATGTCTGTGTCCGTGCAGACAGACAGGCCTCCTGTGGGAAACACAGAAGAATATCCCTCCACATTAGTATTGTTCACAAGTCAATCTCTCACTAGAATCAATACTACAGGAGGGTAGAGCTGAGAGGTTAGAACATGAGTGCAGATCAAGGTTACAGGTTCAAATCTCTCTGCTCTGTATATTACTTTGGATCAAATAATGTATGGAATGAATGAATTATGAATCGACTGAATTAATGTAATGAATGAATACATTAACCGTACTCATCCAAAAATCTAATCTAGTCCACTAGCTGCCATGTTGCTTTCTAAAACCTCCTTCAGATGATACCAGCTGATGACACTTGACCTCATTTTACTGAGACAACTTTCATCAAGGTTCATCTAACTCGGCAATATGACACAAGTAAGACAACACAACCTTTTAATATATATTCATATTCATGTTAGTTTGGATGACAGGTTAGTCAAGTTATACAAGCTGACAGAAACACAACATTAGATCTCAGTCATGAGTTAGCTAGTTAGCTAACAGCTGTGAGGAATACCATGTGATTAGCATAGCATCCTGTACCTGCTCAGTACACAGCAGAATAGACAATAAACTATGAATATCTACACAAACTACAAGTTCACCAAACAACTAGAGATAGTATTTTCAATTCAATTCAAGTTTATTTAGTTTATTTATGTAGAACATTTCAAAACAACTTCAGTTCAGCAAAATTCTGCACGCAACACACCAAACACACAGTTTACACACACACACACACACACACACACACACACACACACACACACACACACACACACACACACACACACACACACACACACACACACACTTTAATATAAATAGTTCAGTATGAAACATGTGCTAAATGACTAAATATCAATAAGCCCTTAGTAACAGCTGTGGCTGATCAGACTGTAACTAAGAATATCAAACCACAGAACTGATGTTCCTTAACCACGACTCAGAAACCAAATAAAACATTTAAGTCATTTAAATAACCCCATCAGATATAAGTATATATATATATGTAAGATATAACTTTTAATAATTGTGAGTTTGTTATTAGTAAAATAATCCACTGATCTTATCTGCATCACCAGTAAACTGCTGTTAGAAATGAGTCAGATATCCAGTAACTAAAGACCTTGACAGTTTACCAGATAACTAAAACAACTATTATAGCACTAAAATAAATATATTTCATCAACTTAATGTGTTAGTGTCTCTAGTTATTAAGCAGCTAACGTTTCCCTAGCCTAGCCAGCTGTAGCCATAGACTGAAGCTGTTCAATTATTATCACCAGTACTTAACAGGACAATGTCATAACCATAAAACAGATAAATATATAACTTTATCTTCTCCATTAAACACTATTAAACACATTAAAGACGTTGCTAGGTAACCATTCAGTAAAGGGGTTAGCATATGCTAACTGGTGCTAGCTATCTTGAAGGTTGTTTAGTCATCCAAGACCTCATTATCAAAACCTTTTTTTATTGTGAACCTATTATGATAATGTACTGTAGATAATATAAAAACAACATATTCTACTTACAAATAATGCAAATAGAAGATACCTTCATCCAGAAGTTAAACCATTTTCTTGTGTCACGATGACAGTTTTAGGTACGGTGCATTGTGGGTACCGTAGTTCCTCGTGCATCTGGAGGCTGAAGCGATGCATTGTGGGTACGGTAGTTCCTCGTACATCTGGAGGCTGGAGAAGAGAGACATATTGTCCACAGGGACACTTGTCAAGGTACCACATCAAACTACATGTCACTTATTAAACATCCTGTTAAAACTACAGAACTACAAGCTTTCTGTTTTACAGACATGGGAAATATCAAAGTATTTATAATCTGTTTGGTAATAATAATAATAATAATAATAATAATAATAATAATAATACATTTTATTTGGAAGGCGCAAGGTTGACATTGATCTTGAACACTGAATATTTACTGAAAAACGTTAAAAATATTCTTCCTTTAATACTTGGGACTACTGTCACTGCAATGTGTGTGTGTGTGTGTATTGTGTGTGTGTTTATTGTGTGTGTGTATTGTGTGTGTATTGTGTGTGTGTATTGTGTGTGTGTGTATTGTGTGTGTTTGCTTATATTCCCATCAGAATAATGTGGTCACTTTAATAATCAGAGTACATTATTTGATATCCTTTGACCAGGATGATCTTGTGGGGATGGGGGGGTCGCTCAAACTTGATGAAGTGATGGAGAGATAAGTCAAAGTGACAGTCTGTCTTATTAATAATTCATCCAGGATGACATGTCTTTGACATTATGAAGGTTCAGTGAATGTTTTGGCGTCTTGGTCGATAGTAAAACTGTTGACTCCGCTCAATAGAAGTAGGTCACATCTTTATTAAACATGCATCCCATCACACTAAATATTACATTGCTTTAAGAACTGACAGCAACACGCGCACTCCCCCCCCCCCCCCCCACCACCACCACCACACACACACCACCATCACACACACACATACCATGAAGTACCTCCCTCCCAACTGCACACACACACACACACACACACACACACTTCTCCCTATAGGTGTAAACATGTCACTTTCTCACATGATAATATCTCTTTGTTTTCCTCTTTAAATAAAGCCTGTGGATGATGAGGTGAGTGAGCAGTACATCCTCTGGTGAGGAGTGTCAGATAATCACAGGAAGGTTTATTTAATAAAGGTTTGTTTTTCACAGCTCAATTCTCTGAGGCTCAGCTGGTTTATCTGGATGAGAGCAGAAAGCTTCTACAAGAATAGATGATTATTTGTTGTTCCAGCTCAGCCATAGCAAGGGAAATCAATTCTGCAACATAAAAAAAGCTCGAAATGAAATATTTTATTTGAAGCGTCCTATTTTTATGCTCCCTGAGAACTTTTTATGTAAGAATCTACAATTAGACTGAATCACCACAATGTTATAGATTTTAAACACAGTCTGCTCCGATTTGGGGAGTTTGGTTGGACAAAATAGAAATATCATATATGTCTGTACAATGACAGCTGAGCAATAGAAAATGTTTCAAAATGGTATTCAGTCCTCCCTACAGAATAGTATTATAACAGAATCAAGACATTGTAAAGGTTTCTCACTGTGGATGTTATCGACATGAACATGCATTGGCAACATGTGACCACCAGAGGACAGTATCGTTACACCAAACTTCTATAGGACCTCTCCCTGCGCCTTAATGTCTTTGAATTACTGACAAAAAAGGAAAATTACTTATTTTTTGTAACCCCAGAAGATAATTCTTTTAAGACAATGCAAATGAAACATGTATTTTTCCTGAAAATATGTTTAGGTTATATAAATAAGTAAGCCGTCACATCGTATAACCGCAAAGTAGGCCAATCAAAAAAAAATCAAGAAAACTACTTTTGTTTAACAATTGTTTTCTTAACTTTGGTTAAACATCCTTGTCTTCTGTCATGATATTGTATAACAGTTCTTCCAGAAGCCTTAGAAGGTTGTTTTGCCCTCAATGCATAATCCATGACTGTTATTTTCTCCTTGAAATGTGAAACTACTTTGAAGTGTTTTTCTATGTGGTGTTGTTGTAACTAAGGCTTGCAGAGTAATAATGTTGATGTCTTGTTGGAGCTGTAATTACCAAAGCAGAGGTGGGATGACTTTGCCAACATGTGATTAATTCAGCGGTGCGTCCAACCTTTGATGCCGGAGGCGGGGCAATATCGTTTTTCCAAAAGGGGGAATTTCCACTGAGTAGTTGACCACATTAGGACAGGCCAACTGTCATATAATGACACTTAATCACACTTAAGGACACATTAAAACGTATCATAGTAGCCAGGACAAGCAGTCAGTTTATGTACATATGTCAGTACTGTGTGTTATAAAATACTGGATGATCTCATTTGTTTTGTTATGTATACTATACAAGGTATGTATACTGTGGTATAGCGTAGCTAGTCTAATAGTGAGCACCTTGTAGTGTTTGCAGTGTGTGTGTGAGGCAGAATGTTAGCGCTCGCTCCCTCCACACACAGAAGGCTGGGAATGAAACCTGGACAACAGTATTGCTTTTATTATTCCACGTCAGAGAGTGTGTTTCCAGTCCACCTCCCCTCCCTGGGTCTCATCTCTCTCAGCCCAGAGAGAGGCTGCATCCCTGGATATGAACCATGTTCAGTCACCTGACAGTGTGGGCGTTTGTGGGTGTGTGTGTGACAGTGTGTAGGTGTGTGTGTGACAGTGTGTGTGTGTGTCTGTGCTTTCCTACACACTCTAGTGTGTGTGTGACAGTGTGTGTGTCCATGCTTTCCTACACACTCTAGTGTGTGTGTGACAGTGTGTGTGTCCATGCTTTCCTACACACTCTAGTGTGTGTGTGACAGTGTGTGTGTCCATGCTTTCCTACACACTCTAGTGTGTGTGTGACAGTGTGTGTGTCCATGCTTTCCTACACACTCTAGTGTGTGTGTGACAGTGTGTGTGTCCATGCTTTCCTACACACTCTAGTGTGTGTGTGACAGTGTGTGTGTGTGTTCCTCTCTCCAGTGCTCCGGTGTTCCTCAGTGCTGTTTCCTGGAAGCTTGCTGCTGGACTGTGGGAACGATCCTGGAGGAGGAAGAGCAGGTCTGCAGTTCAGGACATCCCACCACACCTACTTCCTGTCTGCTCTCCCCAGCAGCTAGACTCAGAGGTCAGTAGAGGTCAAGCAGGCTCCTCCCTCCCTGATCTTTAACCCTCCATCACCTGCTGCATGCTGGGGATATACTGACAGACGAACGTTCACTACACACACACACACACACACACACACACACACACACACACACACACACACACACACACACACACACACACACACACACACACACACACACACACACACACACACACACACACACACACACACACTTAGATACACTAAGAGACACACACACAGACACACAGACACAGATACACACACAGACACACACAGACACACACAGACACAGACACACACACAGACACAGACACACACACAGACACACACAGGCACACAGTGTGGAGCAGGAGGTTCTTGCAGAGGGCCCCTGCTATAGTGTGTTCTCCCTCTGTCTCTTTGTGTGGTTGTCAGGATGTGACCTCTGCATCTGTTCCATTGAGACTGAGGTAACACCACCAGACCCCATGGTTTCACGCTTCACTGTCACACACACACACACACACACACACACACACACACACACACACACACACACACACACACACACACACACACGCACTCTCGCTTTCGTTCGTCTTGCTCATTTCAGGTCAAAAGCAGACATCTTTGTCTGCCAGACTAGAGCCATGCTTGTCAAAACACACCATGGAAATCTGGGCCGAGTGGTCATACAATATACATGTTACAACCTCATCAATATTGAATTAGCACACAACATAATTGTAAGGCAGCAACGCGTGGCTTCTGTGTGTGTGTGCGTGTGTGTGTGTGTGTGTGTGTGGGTGGGTGTGGGTGTGGTTAGCAGAGAAGGGAAGATGAGTATTTGACAGCTGCTCTTTTCCAATCATGTTAATGGCTCCTAAGACAGGTAAAGTGTTTCAGTATGAGCAGCAGACAGGCAGCACAGTTCTGCTAACCTCATTTCATTTGCCTCAATCTCTCAGCAACAACACGTCTCTGAATACATTACTGATGATTAGACAAACTGATAAAAGGTTTGTTTTGAACATGATCGGTCAGGAATAGGGTCTCTATGGGGGGTGTGTGGGGGGTGTGGGGGGACTCTGCTGGTGTACAGGTGCATGACATGTATTTTTAGTTTTGCTTTGCTCCATTCTGTCACTGCCCCCCCCCTCCCCCCCCCCCCACTTGTTCCTCTTTCTCTTTGTTTGGCAGCATTTCTCAGCCTCTCAAACAGACAGTGAAAGAAGCTTAATGAGGAGAGAGAGAGGGGAGAGATAGAGAGGGAGGAAGAGAGGGAGGGATGGTCTGATGGATGGAGAGAGAGGGGGAGAGAGAGATAGATAAAGAGAGGGAGAGAGAGAGAGAGAGAGAGAGAAGGGGGGAGATAGATGTAGAGAAAATGTGAGAAGTTGTGTGGGAAAGAGGGAGAGAGAGAGAGGAAAAGAAAGAGATGGAATATTTAGTGTGTGATTTCTCCAGTGTAGGCAGCAGGGCTGTGGGTCTGTTTACAGCTGTCACACACTCACATCCTGCAGCTTTGATCAAGAGCTTCTAAACTCTCTCTCTACAAGGTAAATGGTTTCAAGTATGACCGCAGGAACAATTATTCAGCATTAGCCACCGACACGCTTTTTAAAAGCATCCGTTGGCATGGCGACCCTGGCCAAATGCTGCAGTTGGTTTTCGCGAATCCCTAAATCATCAGATCATTTGGCACGAGTGTCTAGTTCAGGCTGGCCAATTGAGTCATCATACTATAAATCTAGGTAATAGTCGAGGATATCCTCACATCCCAGCTCCAGACCAGCAAGCTCCACCTTCATGATAGATCAGAGTACGGCTGTAAGTGTTGAGTGTGTATTAAAGCAGATTGGTGAGTTAAGGCCGTTGAATCTACCTGTAATAGCCTGGCTGCTCCATTATCCTTCCTGATGGCTGCTTATTATCCCGCTAGATTTACACTCCACCATGGACACCCTCACCCACCATGACCTACATTGCTTTCATCTGACACATCAATCATTTAGCCGGTTCAAAGGCAAGGGCCTGTTTGAAAAGCGATGTGATCCTAATGAAACTGGTCCGAGGCGACACGCGCCCCCCCCCCCCCCCCCCCCCCCCCCCCGAGCTGAAGCAGCTTCACAGCCCAGAGACACACAGGAGAACGTGAGTGTCTGATTCGTTAGCATTCACAGGACGAGATGCTGCATTCCTCCATTCCAGGATCTCTCCCTCCCTCTCTCTGCCTCTCTCTCTCCATCGCTCTCCATCTCTCTCCCTCTCTCCTTCCCTCTCTCCATCGCTCTCCCTCCCTCTCTTTCTCTCTCTCCCTCCCTCTCTCCATCACTCTCACTCCCTCTCTCTGTCACTCTCACTCCCTATCTCTGTCTCTCTCTCTCCCTCCCTCTCTCTGTCACTCTCACTCCCTATCTCTGTCTCTCTCTCTCCCTCCCTCTCTTTGTCTCTCTCCTCTCTCTCTCTCCTTCTCTCTCCCCCTCTCTCTCCCCCTCTCTCTCCCTCCCCTCCCCTCCTGAGATAGAGAAACTCTGAACACTGTGATGGAATACCGATGTACGCATGTGTCCCACAAGGTCA
>CM059316.1:937500-1012500 GCA_030340665.1 Neosalanx taihuensis | reverse complement strand
GAGAGAGAGAGAGAGAGAGAGAGAGAGAGGGAGAGAGAGAGAGAGAGAGAGAGAGAGAGAGAGAGGGAGAGAGAGAGGGCGAGACAGAGAGAGGGAGAGAGAGAGAGAGAGAGGGCGAGAAAGAGAGAGAGAGGGAGAGAGAGAGAGAGAGGGCGAGAAAGAGAGAGAGAGGGAGAGGAGAGAGAGAGAGAGAGAGGGTGAGAGAGAGAGAGGGGAGAGAGAGAGAGAGAGAGAGAGAGAGATGAGAGAGCAGAGAGAGAATAAAGCTAACAGGTTAGAGAAGAGGAGGGAGGAGGAGGCAGGGCTTACCTGTGGTTGGTGTCCCCTGCTGGAGTCTCTACCAGGGACCTTGTCTCCAGACGTATCCATGGGGCGACGGGAGAAGATTCAGACAGGAGGCCAGGGACTGACTGGAGTCTTCCCCTGGACACTACACACACACACACACACACACACACACAGAGACACACACACACACAGAGACCACACACACCAGGAGAGAGAAAGTCAGTGGGAGATCAATATAAAGTGGAAACAGGGAAAGAGCCAATGAGAGAAGAGATGGAGAAAGAGAGCAGAGTTAGTGAAGGTCCAGTGTTACAGGGAGGTTTCCAGGGTTACGGCTGCCCGGACAACACCTTTAATCCTGCAGGCAGCAAACATCTCAATCAGACAGCTGACCTGGTCCACCCCTCTGGATCTACTGTGTCTCTACCCTGTCTCTACTGTCTGACAAAGCTCTGCTTCACCTGGGGTGAGGGAGGGGGGTGAGGGAGGGAGGGGAGGGAGGGGGGAGAGAGTCCTCCCCCCTCCTCCCCCCTCATGTGTATTAATGAGAACATCCAGTATGTGTGGTGCATGCCATGTGAGTGTGTGTGTGTGTGAGTGTGTGTGAGAGAGTGTGTGAGTGTGTGTGTGTGTGTGGTGTGTGTGTGTGTGTGTGTGTGTGTGTGTGTGTGTGTGTGTGTGTGTGTGTGTGTGTGTGTGTGTGTGTGTGTTGTGTGTGTGTGAGTGAGTGTGTGTGTACTCTGACTTTCTGGAGTCAATTAAAGATCGTCTCTTGACTGACTAAATACTACAGACCCTGGCCTTCTGTCTCCCCCTCTCTCCCCTCTCCCCTCTCCCCCCCCCCCACCTCTGTCTAAACAGAAACAAACTCAGTAATGATGCTGAACAGCCCCTGGCTCCATCCCAGTCTAAAGCATCAGATGAACAGTTGATCCTGAGCTTCAAAAAGGTCAGCTGTGTTTACAGTCAGCTGAGGAGGAAACAGCACATCCTCCTGCTGATGGAGGAATCCACTGGCTTGTTTCTACACTGCTGATCCCATCTGAGAGGATCTGATCTGCCCAGACACACGAAGAGAAGTGATTCCCATGTCTGGACACACAAGACGGAAGACACACACACAGAGGGGGGGGGGGGGGGGGGGGGGACACACACATCAAAAACATTGATCTAAAAAAAAACTGAGATTAATTCCAAGTGTCCTAGCAACTATCCAGTTGGCCTAGTTAGAGAGAACACATGACACTGACCTAACTCACAGTCCAGAGCAGGAAAAGGAGTTTTAGGGAGAGAGGAGGAGATTCTAGAACGTTGGTGAGAGGGTTCTAGAATGATGAGGAGGGATTTTACTCACAGAAAGGGGGGAGAAAAGAAAGGAGGAAGACAGAAAGAGAGAGAGAGAGAGGGAGCGAGAGAGGGAGGGAGGGAGGGAGGGAGGGAGGGAGGGAGGGAGGGAGGGAGGGAGGGAGGGAGGGAGGGAGGGAGGGAGGGAGGGAGGGAGGGAGGGAGGGAGGGAGGGAGGGGGAGAGAGAGAGAGAGAGAGAGAGAGAGGGTTGTACCATGCCGTTGCCGCATGTCGTCAGAGAGGTCAAGGTCCAGCATTAAGTCGTCCTCATCAAGCTCTGAAGATCCCAAGTTGTTGAGAACATCCTGAAATCAAAACAATACAAACAGATTTAATACTGTGTCTATTATAGTATTTGTTAGATCTATATAAAACTGTTACAAGTATTCATTAAAAATACATGTTTATGCTCTTATCAAATGTAAACTGCTATTTTCAGTTGAGCGTCCCAATGCTCTGAACAGATCTGGGAACAATCCCACAGTGGAAAAACTAGACCAAATGTCTTGTTTAGTGGCTGTTCCAGAACATTCCAGGAGATTTATGCTTACAAGCTTTACACTGGCTCGCATTGATTACATTTGTAGCTACATCCATACTCGAGGTAATACAGAGGGGATTACAATGTTCAGGAGTTAAGCTCATTCACGTCTGCAAAAATACATTTTGATTCAGTGTTAGACTGCCATCTGGCGGCCACACTGGGAAACTACCCGCTGAGATCATTGTCTTTATATTGATCCAGCTGGGTGTATAAGGCCACAGCCTGTGAAAGGTCAGAATTTATTGCAAATATGCAGAACAGATCAACAGAAAGGACACAGTGACAAAAGAGGAGGGTTCTTATTAAATACTGGCATTTTTTGGGAAGGGAATGAGACACAAATCTTCTAAGCTTAATCAATGTCCGAAATGTCACTTGTAGGAAAATCCATCAGGTTTAATTTCGGTCGAAACATTTTATATCATCAGCCATCAAAAAAAAAAAAAAAAAAAAAAAATGAGGATATTTGTCCTGCATCTTAAGACCATCCTCCAGTAGAGTGTGTTGACTTCACACATCACACCACCTTGTGGTGTCTTAACGATTTTCTAAACATCCAGCTGTCACGTTCGAAGCAGAATCTCTGGTTTAACAGCCGCTAGAGGTTCATAAAATCCATGACCCCAGACATTACACCCCTACAGCCCCCAGACCCCAGACATTACACCCCTACAGACCCCAGACCCCAGACATTACACCCCTACAGCCCCCAGACCCCAGACATTACACCCCTACAGCCCCCAGACCCCAGACATTACACCCCTACAGCCCCCAGACCCCAGACATTACACCCCTACGGACCCCAGACCCCAGACATTACACCCCTACAGCCCCCAGACCCCAGACATTACACCCCTACGGACCCCAGACATTACACCCCTACAGACCCCAGACCCCAGACATTACACCCCTACAGACCCCAGACCCCAGACATTACACCCCTACAGACCCCAGACATTACACCCCTACAGACCCCAGACCCCAGACATTACACCCCTACAGCCCCCAGACCCCAGACATTACACCCCTACAGCCCCCAGACCCCAGACATTACACCCCTACGGACCCCAGACATTACACCCCTACAGACCCCAGACCCCAGACATTACACCCCTACAGCCCCCAGACCCCAGACATTACACCCCTACAGACCCCAGACATTACACCCCTACAGACCCCAGACCCCAGACATTACACCCCTACAGACCCCGGCCCCCAGACATTACACCCCTACAGACCCCAGACCCCAGACATTACACCCCTACAGACCCCAGACCCCAGACATTACACCCCTACAGCCCCCAGACCCCAGACATTACACCCCTACAGCCCCCAGACCCCAGACATTACACCCCTACAGCCCCCAGACCCCAGACATTACACCCCTACGGACCCCAGACCCCAGACATTACACCCCTACAGCCCCCAGACCCCAGACATTACACCCCTACGGACCCCAGACATTACACCCCTACAGACCCCAGACCCCAGACATTACACCACTACAGACCCCAGACCCCAGACATTACACCCCTACAGACCCCAGACATTACACCCCTACAGACCCCAGACCCCAGACATTACACCCCTACAGCCCCCAGACCCCAGACATTACACCCCTACAGCCCCCAGACCCCAGACATTACACCCCTACGGACCCCAGACATTACACCCCTACAGACCCCAGACCCCAGACATTACACCCCTACAGCCCCCAGACCCCAGACATTACACCCCTACAGACCCCAGACATTACACCCCTACAGACCCCAGACCCCAGACATTACACCCCTACAGACCCCGGCCCCCAGACATTACACCCCTACAGACCCCAGACCCCAGACATTACACCCCTACAGACCCCGGCCCCCAGACATTACACCCCTACAGACCCCAGACCCCAGACATTACACCCCTACAGACCCCGGCCCCCGGCCCCCCAGGGACTCTGCTCACACCAGCTCGCTACACTAATAGTTATTGGAAAAGGCTGCGTGCTGCGCAGTGGCAGTGATGCCCTTCAACACCAAGTTCTCAATGAGCTCGTTAAGGGTTAGCCGCTGGCTAACGTGTCTTAATGTGACCGAGTGTTAATCAGAAGGTGTCTTCATCATGTGGTCCAGCCAGCACACATGCTGCCACACTGTGACAGAGTTCAGCTGCCTCTGTAATGGGAATAACATCATATTCACACTCACTCAGCCAAGACTCCAGAGCTGCCAGGGATGTTCTGCAGTGGCTATCACACAGTGAACACACACACACACACACACAGACACACACAGTGAACACACACACACACACAGGGACACACAAACATCCAGACACACACACACCATGAGAACTGTCAGTCTTATCTGGTAGTTTCAGCTCATTATGGCAGCAGAGTGTAGTGCCTGGTGTTCTCACAGGCTGAGAGGACCTGGAGACTGGCGCTCTCTCTCCCTCGCTGTCCTTCCCTCTCTCCCTCTCTCTCTCTCTCTCTCTCTCCCTCGCTGTCCTTCCCTCTCTCCCTCTCTCTCTCTCTCTCTCTCTCCCTCGCTCTCCTTCCCTCTCTCCCTCTCTCTCTCTCCGGCGCAGTGAGAAGACAGTGAAGGTGCACAGCAGTAAACTTGGGCAGATGTGCCTGATGTCGTCTCTCTCCAGACTCAACAAGGTCTTAGTGAGAGCTCACACAGCTTACACACTAAACCATGGGTACTTCAACTAACTGGGGAAGGAGAGGAGCAGAGAGGAGGAGAGAGGAGGGGAGAGGAGGGGACAGGAGGGGAAAGGAGGGGAGAGGAGGGGAAAGGAGTGGAGAAGAGTGGAGAGGAGGGGAGTGGAGGGGAAAGGAGGGGAGAGGAGTGGAGTGGAGGGTGTTTAAATCCCGTGAGTACAGAGTTTCTCCTGGATGGGATCCAGCTAGTGGTGTTGGTGCGCTGATCACCAACACTGTTGGAGGATTAGGCTGTTTAATTTAGGGCAGCGATGTTATCCTGGAGGGAGACTGTAATCCTGAGGAGGCTGGATGGACTGAGCTAGTTAGACTACTGCAGGGCTGAGAACACAGAGAGAGAGAGAGAGACGTGAACAAGGAGAGAGAGGGAGGTGGAGCGAGATAGCAACACTGACACTGACAATGCCGTTTGAAGGGAGACAGAGATAGGAGAGAGAGAGAGATAGGAAGATGGAGAGAGAGAGAGAGACAGGGAGAGAGAGACAGGGAGAGAGAGACAGAGAGGAAGATGGAGAGAGAGACAGGAGACAGAGAGAGAGAGAGAGAGAGAGAGAGAGAGAGAGATAGGAAGATGGAGAGAGAGAGAGAGAGATAGGAAGATGGAGAGAGAGAGACAGAGGTTAGACAGTGATGGAAAGGGAGACAGGGACCTGAGCCCTGGAGAGAACAGAGAACAGGCTCTACAGGTGCACTGCAGTCATCCCAGAGAGCATCATGGGATGTTCAGCTCCACAGATGTGACTGATGACTCTGGGACCTCGGCACACTCAGAGGGCACGGCACTATTTAATAAACACTTGAGGAAGCCTTTTTCCACAGGGCTGAACTGCAGGTACCTCATGCGTGTTAAATAGCTGTGATTGTGTGTGTGTGTGTGTGGTGTGTATGTGTGTGTGTGTGGGCCTGTGAGTGTGTGTGTGTGTGTGTGTGTGTGTGTGTGTGTGTGTGTGTGTGTGTGTGTGTGTGTGGGGGTGTGTGTGTGGGGGTGTGTGTGTGTGTGTGTGTGTGTGTGTGTGTGTGTGTGTGTGTGTGAAAGTAAGTGCGTGTGGGCCTGTGTGTGTGTGAGCCTGTTAGTGTGTGTGTGTGTGTGTGTGAGCCTGTTAGTGTGTGTGTGTGAGCCTGTTAGTGTGTGTGTGTGTGAGCCTGTTAGTGTGTGTGTTTCTCTGCACCCACCAGGCTGCCCAGCTTGGAGGAGGAGGAGCTGGTCCTGTGCTTGAGGGGGGCCCCGGCCTCGCTGTAGTGGGGTTCCCTCAGGCTGAGGTGCAGCCTGGGGCCCCCAGCCCCCTCTGAGGAGGAGCGCAACCTTCGCTCCATCCTCATCACTTCATGGTAGGGGCTCACACTGCTACACATGGAGGCTGGGGGGAGAGGGGGAGGAGGGGGGAGGAGAGGAAAGAGGGGGGAGGGCGAGAGGAGGGAAGGGCAGGAGAGGAAGGGGGGAGGAAAGGGGTGGAGAGGAAAGAGGGAGGAGGGCGAGAGGAGGGAAGGGCAGGAGAGGAAGGGGGGAGGAAAGGGGGGGAGAGGAAAGGAGAGAAATGGAGGTTAGATGTGTCACAGTATGATCATTATTCCCACAGCAAACACCTTGCAGTGTCTCTCATAAGGTGTGTTAGTGACGCTCTAACAACTAAGATTTCCTCTGAACCAGATGGAGGCATGAACAAAAATACTGTTCTTATCTGTTATTAGACTCAAGTGACAAAGAAAGACACACACTGATTGCTCATACACACATACACACACGAACACACACTAATTATATACTCTTTATTCAGGCTTTTGATCATCCTGAAAGCAGTATGCTGAGCTGAAGGACTTGATGTATTCCTGAGGGCTAGATTAGTGTGCTAGAAGAGTTCTCTGTTCCTGCCTATCAGGATCTCTGCTCTGTTCACTTCATTTGATCAACAGATAATAACCAGGACAGATGTTAATCAATACTCCTCTGGAAGGGATCCAGAACCAAGAAGTCTTGGTCACGCACCCAAACAACAAGGGCCTACTGGGATCTATCTCTCTCTTCTATCTATCTCTCTCTTCTATCTCTCTTCTTACTCTCTCTTCTATCTCTCTTCTTACTCTCTCTTCCTCTCCTCTCTCTCTCTTCGCTCTCTCTCAGGGCAGTGGGCGGGGCTGTGGGCCGGGCTGTGGGCGGGGCAGTGGGTGGGGCGGAGGCTGACAGCTGAGTGACTTGGAAGCAGTATTTCCTGTTAGGCAGCAGGTCCAGTTCCTCCAGTCCAGAGTGTTATTTACCACACTGAGAAACCATAAATACTATCCTCAAGGCTATACATTATAGGTACAATACAACACAATCAGAAGAATATATCAGACTAATATATCATGTACATAAGCCAACTGTAGGCTATATTTCTAGGGTTATTTTACACTATTGGATAAAAAGTGTACACAGCAAGATAAGCTAGTGATTGAAACTGTATTCGGAAGACTGAAAGAGGAACTGGTGTTCAGTACAACTCAGAACAACTGTTCTGTACAAACTAAACTACGTGAGTTTGGTTTTATTAATTCCTCATGAGGTCACCTCACCAAAGACAACTTTAAAAGACCCACTGTTCATTACAGAGACCTGCGACAGAAAATACAAATGCAGACATTAAAAACAGGATGTTCCATTCGATGGGGATCCCCAGTGACCCCTGACCCCCCCTACCTGTGTGGGGCTTCCTGAGGTGGGAGGACCTTGGCTCGTGTCTTCCACAGCAGATCCCTCCTCTCCCAGCTTCCTGGACAGACAGGATGTTCCTGTGCCTCCGGTCCGACTGCTCCGGGTTCGAGTGACACTCCCCGCTCTTCGTCACCCCCCCTCCGTCACTCTCGCTGGTCTCCCCCTGCTCCCCCCTCGCCCCGTCCACCACACGCTCCCCCCCGCCTCCACCACTCTCCTCCTCCACATCAACCTTGGCTTCCCTCCTCTCCTCCGCCCTCTCCTCCCTCTCCTCCTGTGACTGCTGGGGAGGGGGAGGGGGGACGGTGGTCTCTGTGTCCGGCTCAGACAGGGACACGGCCGTCTCATAGTCTGTGTTGGCGGCGTCTGGCACAGGCGCTTTCTCTGCCGCTGACTGAGCCGGGGTAAAGAACAGCTGGGAGGAGGACACCACCTGGCTGATGGTGTCCGCAGGGGGCAGGGGTGAGGCGGGGCTGGGGGAGAGGCCAGGGGTGAGGCCGGGGGTGAGGCCAGGGCTGGGGGTGGGAAGGGCGTCCACTTCCGACACGGAGTCCTCGGTGATGGGGATGAACTCGGAGGGGGTGACGGCCGTGGTGCAGTCCTCAGACAGGATGGGGGATTGGAGGGAGCTTCCAGCCCCCACGAGCTCCCCGGCCCAGGACCCCGGGGTGGAGCCCAGTGTGGGGGGGTCCACACTCACCTCCGGGGGCCTGCTGGGCTCCGCATTCCTGGAGAAGCGCTGGTGAGCGGAGAAGGACTTTGGCAGCAGCTGCTTCTTCTTGGAAGAGCGTTTGCTGGCACTGTAGTCGTCAAGGAAACCGGAGTCGTCACCCTCATTGGTTCCCGAGCTGATGCAGTTGATGAACACGTTGTTCCGATTGGACGAGGAGCCTGACGACGCCTTGTCGAAGTCCTCCGTCTGCGAGCGGGTGATTTTCTTGTTGCGGTGTCCCCCGAAACCGAACGAATGACGTGTCTTGGTGCGGACGCCATCTTGAGACCCAATGGAAGCCTGCTGCTGCTGCGGTTGGTTGCCGTTGGCGTCCGTCTCCGGCGTCGTTCCCTCCGGAGCGGGGTTTCCCAGCAGGGGTTGTGGGCGTGGCTCGCTGCTCCTCTTGAAGCTGAGTGAGGGAGCTCTGAAGAGGCTGCGTCGCTTGCCCGTGCTGCTGGAGCTGGAGTTAGTGCTGGAGGGTGAGGCGGAGTGAACGCCGTTTCCCACCCCGCCAGAGGAGGGCGAGGAGGGGAGGGACTCCTGCCGCTTACTGGAGCTCCGGCGGAAGATGGGAAGCCGGGAGACGAGGGTGGAGCGGCGAGGGACGGAATCCCCCATCAGGCACGAGGGAGGGGGAGGCTCTGGAACAACAGGCGGTCAGAGTCAGTCAGCCAATCAGAATAGTCACTCAAAACAGATACGCGGTCATGATAACAGTCAGCCAATCAGAACACAGATAGGTAGTCAGAATGGTCAGTGAATCAGAAGTTAGTTGTGCAATCTGACAGGCAAAACCAGTCAGTCAACAGCATTCAAGCCTTTCAAATAAATATAGGTTTATATAGTTTGGTCAAATCCCTTCCTACTGATATGAAAATAACACACTGGGCCTAAACTGGAAACTTTTCTTCATTATTATTTCATCAATATGCCCCAGTCATCTACAGCATTTAAAACAATAGTCATATATTTGATGATTTTACCTTTATGTCACTAGACATACTAGCCTAACAGTGTGTTTGTGTCCCATACCTGTTTCAAGATATGATCATTTCACTTAGAGACCCCAGTCAAGTCACTTTTTCAGTGAAAAACACAGAGCGTTGTCTTAATATGTGACTGATTACGGTTTCACAGAAGAGCAAAGTCCTTCATACAACAACCTTGAGATTTCAAGGTGTTTTTAAAAAGAAGTTATTGCCCCCATAATTTACAAAGAAGAGTAAATACAACCTGTAAAAACACCCAGGGAATATAATCACACAGTCTGTTGTGTTATTACACTGGGGGCAATAAACCAGGAAAGTCCTTTTCACTTTCTACCACGTTCAGAAGGAACTAACACTGAGAATGTTGACACCACTTCCAAAGACTACAGTAGAAACACTACAGTAGAAACACTACAGTAGAAACACTACAGTAGGAACAATACAGTAAAAAAACTCCAGTAGAAACAATACAGTAAAAACACTCCAGTAGAAACACTCCAGTATAAACACTACAGTAGAAACACAACTTCCAAAGACTACAGTAGAAACACTACAGTAGAAACACTACAGTAGAAACACTACAGTAGAAACACTACAGTAGAAACACAACTTCCAAAGACTACAGTAAAACACTCTAGTAGAAACACTACAGTAGAAACACTACAGTTGAAACACTACAATAGAAACACTCCAGTAGAAACACTCCAGTATAAACACTACAGTAGAAACACAACTTCCAAAGATTACAGTAGAAACACTACAGTAGAAACACTACAGTAGAAACACAACTTCCAAAGACTACAGTAGAAACACTACAGTAGAAACACTACAGTAGAAACACTACAGTAGAAACACAACTTCCAAACACTACAGTAGAAACACTACAGTAGAAACACTACAGTAGAAACACAAGGTCTTGATCCAGAACAATCCAATAACTTCTAGACACGACTCAAACATGTGGCCCTCCAGTCTCAGTCTACCACCAATACCCAGTTTAAATATGATTACATTGATGTGATCATTGAGGGCTATTAGACAAATAGCTATATATTTAAACTGTTATTAAAGTGGAATATGTAATCCAGTTTATGTGATACACTGAAATTAACAGTGATTTATTGCTAATCCCCGTTTTGCACACTCCAACATTTATAACTCATAGAACATGTTCTGACACTATTCATATTCATGCTTAAAGAGCCAGGGTGTGTGTGTGTGTAACTGACCCTGTTTTGGGTGTTTCCCTAAAAACAGGTATGTCTGGTGACACAAACAACACAAATAACAACAAACACAACAAGCGCCGCACATGTGTGTTACGTGTGTGTGTTACTGCTGGGTTATAAATCACATATGATCAGTAACATGTCCTGCACATGTGTGTTACTGCTGGGTTATAAATCACATATGATCAGTAACATGTCCTGCACATGTATGTTACTGCTGAGTTATCAATCACACATGATCAGTAACATGTCCTGCACATGTGTGTTACTGCCGAGTTATCAATCACACATGATCAGTAACATGTCCTGCACATGTGTGTTACATGTGTGTGTGTTACTGCTGAGTTATCAATCACACATGATCAGTAACATGTCCTGCACACTGGGGGGTCATGGGGGGCTCATGGAGAGATCATGGAGGGGAGACCGTGGTCAGATCATGCATATTTGTGTAAATCTTAAAAACACAGGATGCGATTGAATCTAAACAATGAAGGATGTAAAGACAGCTGATAGTTTAACCAGCCTGGTGTGAGAATATCCCACTGTTGTTTTCTAATGTTGTTACATTGTTATAATCAACATGATCAAAGCTGTTACTGTAACGTTAGTGCACGATCAGGTTGACAGCTACACAGTAAGGCAGCATGGAGGCTGTGTTTCAGCAGTAATGAGGTTATTTAATGTTGAATATTTGTAATTTGAAGGTTGTTGTGTTTTAGTGTTCAGCTGTCAAAGCTAGCGATGCTATATGAGCATGTTTGTACTGACAGGACGGCCTTGCAGTGACGATAGACACAGAAATTACATCTTTATCCGGCATTACTCTAATAAATAAGCTGACACAGTGTTTGATAGGCAGTGTGTTTATATCTGAGTAGTAAAAACAGGGAGCCGGTGTGTTACAGCATTGATTGTATTTACCTTCTTCAACGGAATTCCAATGTCTTATTTCCAGGCCTCGTCCAAAAACAGACTTAATCTTGTTTGCTTACTATTCGTACAACATCAAAGTGTAAACGATGCAACTGTCAGATATTAGTAACCATGTTAAATGATCTAGTTGTAACGCGTTGTACCGCTGTAGGCTGCAGTTACGCTACAGCTGCACTTCAATGACGTGGAGGCTCGCGCACCGACTCTCTTCCGCGTTGCAGGTCACGAGCGTCCCTCCTCCTCCTCCTCCTCCTCGCGCTGCTATCCATGGCAACACAGCATCCTCGAGCAGGTAAGGAGGACCAACTGCAGGCCACGAGCGTCCCTCCTCCTCGCGCTGCTATCCATGGCAACACAGCATCCTCGAGCAGGTAAGGAGGACCAACCTCAGTTTACGAGCGTCCCTCCTCCTGTTCCCGCTTATATCCATGGCAACACAGCATCCTCGAGCAGGTATGAAGGACCAACTGCGGGCAAATTCAACTGAAACGATGGCGTTTATACCATAAATATGTAATATATGCTATTTTAATATGACAATATTTATCTACTTTTTACCATATAAATGGACTCAGTCTGGAAGGTTAGTACATTTACGTAGATATACTTAACTGAAGTCAATGTGGAATGACACAATGTATAAACGACCACTAAA
The DNA here is from genome assembly GCA_030340665.1 of Neosalanx taihuensis. Taxonomy (NCBI): domain Eukaryota; kingdom Metazoa; phylum Chordata; class Actinopteri; order Osmeriformes; family Salangidae; genus Neosalanx; species Neosalanx taihuensis. The sequence continues at coordinate 1,000,394 of CM059316.1, read as the reverse complement.
TATGGTAGATATGGTACTAGCCTATTAGTAATAGTATTACACTGTGAGCTAAACAACTGTTGAAAAATGTTACTTTTTATGTGACATTTGAGAATGAGACACCTTTACCCTTTAATTCTTTCTTTTTTTAATCAGTTTGCAGCTTTTTCCAAATTTGCCTCTGGTCTGGGTACCATTTTATCGACAAACAGCCTTTAGAAGACATCCTATTGAGGTAAGATGACCTTTTGTATTCTCCTTTCTTGGTTGGAATTTTATTTCATAATTTTTCAGTCAATATGTCATATTATGCTGACTGTGCAGCAGCACACTGAAATCAATAAACCTACTCTACATGATGACATGACATTAAACTCCATGAAAAAGTGATTCATTTTAACTCCTAGGGTATAAAAGGTTTATTATTTCCCCAACCCTGAAACTATACACTGATATGGAAGTAGAATCCAGATTATCATTAAACCCAATGACTACATGTGCTGTAAAGTGCACCGTTTTCTTAACGTGAATTACATTAAATTAAAGCTGACCATTATGGTTCTGGTTTCATATTGAAAATCCAGTTCTTTAACATCTTTCAGGACCTATTGGACAGCATGGTAAGTACCACATAACTAACTCCGGCACTGAGATATCAATAATCAGTAAAAACACAGTTAAGTTGTTAAAAACATTACCATTTTATTTCATAGAAATCCCAGAACAGCTAAAATAAAGACTTAAGCGTAGTACAGCATTACAGCACAGTTTTTACACAGCCATACGACCGCCACATTCACTAAAAAACATGTTACATTTCCTCCTCCCGGTTCTTTTGAACGACACAACCCTACACTTCCTACACAACCTGCAATTCAGTCTAATATTGCACACTAAACACACACACACACGCACCTGTGGCTTCACATGCTACGGGTTAAAGTGCTAGCTTGATTGATTGATTAGATTGAAAGCCTGCAGAATTTTGGTTTTAACTTTTCACTACTGAGACACACTCCTCCGTCTGCTCAGCAAGGCCATGCTGCCGTAAGAAGCGCTAGTTTCATTTGTCTACCAAAATACTGTCAAGACACAAAGCTGCAGCTTTTTTCCCCCCACGTGATTTCAGGATCTCAGGATACTGAACGAGCAAGAAAAATTGGTAATGTTACAGAAACCGCCCAGATGACAAGACAATCCGTTTGTTCTTCCCTAAATATGATACATTCTGTGATATAAATTCACAAAACAAAAGCCCAAACCAGCTAGAAAGAAGTGCATAGACTTTAAGGTGTTTCAACAGTCAGTTTGATAGGAACAGAGATAAATTGAGTACCTGTTAAACAACAAACAACTCCTAAAAACATAATATACAAGCCCATTGTGAAGCAAACCAACAAATAACACGCAAAAACGCAACACAAAATAACAGAACACCCAAATGGAAAATAAAACCTTGGTTTACAGTCACACATGATCACCCCAACAACAAACGATTTACTATCTTTTATCATTAATCCACCAAAAAAGTCTCAAGTCCTGAGCCTTGATGTGCAACAAAGTCCACCGCAAACAAACACTCACTGAGCAACACTACAGATGCCAAAGCGTCAGACGGACAAAAAAACAACACAAAAACAAACAAAAAAACACACCACCATACAGATATGTACATGACGTTTAAAAATCAACCTTAAAACTTTGTAATGTCAGCATCTTGAAAAGGTTGATGTAGAAGTACAATAAACCGTAAAATAAAATACGTAATAAATATATATTTAAATCTACAGGAAGAATGACACAAACCATACTAGACTGAGGGAGCGTGTGTGTAGGGTTACCAGGGATAGTTGGAGGTAGGTAATATGAGGCCTAGAGAGGCAGAAACCTGAGAAACCATACACACACACACACACACACACACACACACACACAGATCACGTTTCCCTTCAATAAGATAACCCAGAGAGAGTGAGTGAGCAATAACCTGTTCCAGAAAGCCAGGTTCAGTTACCAGGAGGGACCCTGTTTGCCAAGCTCTGACCTGATCTTAAAGTTTTCAAGCCGCTCAACAACTTGCATAATGTCTACGGCTGCTGGCTACAGTACAGCTTAGCGTCGCAGTGGCGTACAAGCGGCCTGCAGACGAACGCAGAAGAAAGGAAGTGTGGATGGACAGCATCCAAGACCTTTTAGAGATCTGGAAGAAGCACTTGGTGAGACAGAGTGACTGTGTCAAGACTGAGGGAAATCTAAAGGTGTACATTCGCTGTGAGAAATAAAACAAAAAGCCTATAAAATGTATAGAAACAGTGACATTCAGTGCTGGGCAGTGATTGGATCCAAGATGGACTCCTGGATCCAAGATGGCTACCAACCTGTGACTGGTGTGTGTATATGTCTGTGTGACGATGGTGAGAGACTTGTGCGTGAAGTATCAGTTAAAGATTCCATTTACATGTGAGCAGAAGAAGAAAAATGTGCAAGAGTGAAGTGTGAAATACTGTTAGAAAGAAGAAGAAAAAAGGAAAAAGATAAGAAGCTAGTGTGATCAGAAGGCTTCTCTCCCTCCCTGTGTTCTCTGTGTGACTCGCTTCCTTAGTGTTTCTCCTGGGTGATTACAGACGCCTGCTCCTCCTGCTCGCTTCTCTGAGAAAAGGCACCAGAGGTGGAGAACTGAGCCACAATTACAAGGACCTCTCCATGGTGTAGCTCGCTGGATTCCTGTTGGTGCTACAGACTCTGTATTGAACATGTTATCTTCATAAAAGAAGTGGAAAACACACAACAAACAAAGCTAAAAGGCGGATGTTTAAAATCGAGAGACTTTGGTGTCAACCGCTAACGAAAAGAGAGTAAACCTCACATCTGATTGGCTTGATCAGATCTACTAGCGTGCGTTTGAACAAGTCGCATGAGATCGGAGCCACTCATAGGACGAGAAGACCCGTCCGTCTCACATGCCGGCCAATAGCCTCCTCCCCTATGACAATAGGGCGTGATCACACCTTTCATTGGACTCCCCAGCACCCCATTACATGTAAACCAATCAGACATCCCCATTACATGTAAACCAATCGCTTGGCGGTGACAAACTCCTCCAAGTGGACCCTCCCACTACCCATGAGTCCAAAGGCTGGGTACATGGTTCCGGAACAATCCACCTGCCGCTCATAAAGACACCTCATGGTGTCACCGTCGTAGAAGGACACACGGCCGGCCTCATAGTCCAGGCCGACACCGATGCGTTGTGGCATGGGGAGGACCCGGCCTCCGTGGTCGCCAGCGGCTACGGTGGGCGGGGTGGAGGTGGGGGGGACGGTGAGAGAGGCTTTGGGGATGAAGATCTTGCCCATGCCCACCGTGAGGAGGGTGAAGGGCTGGGTGAGTTCGTAGCAGGTGTCCTCACTGCCACTGTCATGGCCACTGTCGTGGTCGTACCTGGGAGGAAGGGAAAGAGAGAGATGAAGCGAGGACAGGTACTGTTCAACCATACTTACAGGTTACATTCGGTGGAGATTGGAAGGTGATAAACCACACACACACACACACACACACACACACACACACACACACACACACACACACACACACACACACACACACACCTTCATGTGGAATTTTCCAATGTGTGTGTGTTTTCTGAACAGCACTTGATCTCCCCTCCCTCCCTCTTACCTGGGGCTGCTTGTGTCTCGGGGGTTGTGGAACCACTCCAACAGCTTGGAATCAGAAGCCACGCCCACCTTGACCAGGTAGGAAGTGGACTCCACCCGAAAGGCCCAGTAGTGGCGTCCCTGAGAGATGCCTGTGTCCCCGATGATGTAATCCAGGCACATGTAGCTGCCTGTCTGCACACGCTCAGCTCCCAGCAGGAAGGTCAAGCCTGCCACACTCTCCACAGAGTCCCGCCTCCGGCTGAGGGCCAGACGCTCGGGGCTGAAGCCACACTTGTCGTTGAACAGGAAGCCGAACACTGAGGGAGATGTAGAAGACAGGAGGAAGAGGAGGAGACAGGAGGACACAGGAGGAAGAGGAGGAGACAGGAGGACACAGGAGGAAGAGGAGGAGACAGGAGGACACAGGAGGAAGAGGAGGAGACAGGATGAAGAGGAGAAGACAGGATGAAGAGGAGGAGACAGGAGGAAGAGGAGGACACAGGGGGAAGAGGAGACAGGATGAAGAGGAGGAGACAGGAGGAAGAGGAGGAGACAGGAGGACACAGGAGGAAGAGGAGGAGACAGGAGGAAGAGGAGAAGACAGGATGAAGAGGAGGACACAAGAGGAAGAGGAGAAGACAGGATGAAGAGGAGTAGATGGAGGTGAATTAAGAAGGAATATGAATACAGAAAAAAAAGAAAGGAAAAAAAATCCAGGAAGAATAAGAAATCAAAAGGAAGAGAGAGAACATGACGGGTTAAAACAGAAGAATGTTTACCCACACTCACAGCCTCTCACACACACCACTAGAGGGTGCCACCACACACGTTTACAACTTGTCTCATTGTCATGGGTACGGAACGAAGGTCAATTTCATACACAACCCAGGTACCATCATCATCACCACCACTACTACTAATTACAAGCCTCACTTCCCCACTTTAACGCTTGTCTATAAATAGCCAACAGGCTCTAGGGCCGTCATTACTGCTACACTTCTGGACAGTGGCAATTAGTCTGCACCCAACCACAATGTGCTATTATAATAGCACAGAGAGAGAGGAGAGCGTATTCATTCAACTACATGCACATTTCTGTGCTCTGTCTGAAAACGAGGGGCGTGATAACAGCAGCCTGCATGAAAATTAAACCAGCCGACTTGATTTATTTCTTTATTTCCTTGAGATGAACGATCGTTCTATGAATAGATATGTTGGGGGGGGGAAGGGGGGGGGGGGTTGAATTCCGCATTCTAGAACACAAGAGTATTCTGGAATGGGAAGTGGAGCGTTGTATTCTAGAGCTTCTTCATGTAAAGGGTCCTGTCAGGGCCATGCCTGGCTGGTCTGGCCCTCTTAAGTCTCTCTGTCATGACCCAGAATTCCAGCTCATTACTAACGCACGGAGCATCTGTGGTTCAGTGACCAGCCCTTCCGTCCAGCGCCACTCAGGAATGTGGGGCTCCGGGTCCTGGCCTCAGCCTCTCTCCCTGGACCCAGCCACAGTTCCTGGCCTCAGCCTCTCTCCCTGGACCCAGCATTTTCTCCCTGGCCCCATTCTTCTTGAATTAAATGACCGTTAGACCAGCTCGGGGGGGGGGGGGGGGGTAGATTACCCTGCAGAGACAGATGTCTACCCCCCTGGTGTTAAGCTCCCAGGCAGACACAGTAGTGCAGCATAGAGTGGATAAACCATCGATCCCCTGGAGTCCAGAGGAATAGACATCCTTCAATAACACCAGTGATACTAACAACAACGACCCCCCCCCCAAACTTACCAGGAGCAGGAGGCGTGTGGAAGGAGACTTCGGGGCTGTAAGGGCTGTGGAGGGAGTTCCTGCAGCTACGGACCCTGAAGGAGTACACGCTGTCAGGCTCCAGGTCACATACCACCGTACTCGTCCCGTACACCCGATCCACGCTGCTCCAGCGGCCGCTGCCCTCTCCCTCATCCCCCTCCACCGCACCGCGCCGGCGGTACTCCACCACCTGGTGGTCGGTGGGGAGAGCGTCGTCCGGGAGACGCCAGCACACCGTGGCTTCGTTGTAAATGCGGCTCTGAGATAGGTCGATCATCGGGGGGTCGGGGACTGGAAGAGGGGGTGAGAACGGAGGCAGTGAGAAAATTATATATTTTTTTTTACATTATGTTTATTTCAGAGAAGAAGGCGAATATTGTGAAAGTAAAATCCAACAGAGGCAGATCAAGTGTTCTTCTTGGAAAAGCCACAAGATCCTCTCATACAAGAAGAGGAAGCATGGGTCATGGTTTTTAGGATCTCAACATGGGGTGGAGAGGGATGCTACTGTGTCGGTGCTGCTGCCCTGAAGAGCTGCTGACATGTGTTCATGCTTATGGCCTGTTTCCAGACAACCGTCCTTCTCTCAGATCTATAGATGTAATGACTCAGCAGGAGAGAAGGAAGACACTGCCAGGAAAAGCACTTTGCAACCCTCCCCTCCTCCGTCCCCCCCCCTCTCCCCCTCCTCCCCAAGGCTTCTTCCCCTCTCACTTCCTCTTATCCTCCATCTCTCTCCTCCTTTCCCAGGAGACAACACGGGTTCTCATCAGCACCAAGGCCTAACCGCCCACCGCTCCCTCCCTCCCTCACCTCCAGCATAACCAGCCCGGTATCACCTCTGCCCTTGAACCCAGCCCTGGTTCTGCAGTCTCCATCCAGAGCCCAGGGAGGGGCTGAGGAGGAGAGGGCAACCTGCCAGCAGAGCAGACCGCTGCTCCAAAACCCTGCCTGTTCTCCAGAAACAGAAGCATATTGATCCTGATGGGTAGGGCAGAGGGAGGGACTGAGAGGGGAAGTGAAAGAGAAGCTTTTTATCCACGTCTCCGGCCATGAGACCAGGCCACAACCAACCAACCCTGGGGAGGGCAGGGAGGACAAACCTCATTCTGTCTTGACACCACTGGGGTGCACTGCGTCAACACTGATGGATTTCTTGGGTACAGTTCTGCCTTCTATTTTGATCTCATCTGCGGCATCCAGCATTCAATTACATAGGTGTATAAATCCAGCCAGGCTATCATCCTTTCTGAAACTTACTCCTCCATCCATCATCTCTACCTCCTCTCCCTCCCATCTCTAAAAGCATCAACTTCCACTGGCATCTGCATCATCCAACATCACTCTCCTCCTCCTCCAGCAGAGCAGTGTGAATTTCCCATTAAAAACAGTCACGTGCAACACTGATGCTCTCTCAAGACTATCGCATCGCTTGCAAACCCTTTAAAGGAAACTGCAAGAGGTCCAGCCTCCCCAGCCACAGAGGGTCCGGGGCTCAGCGCTAACATGATAAAACGCTGCTTCTTCAGATAAGGAGAACACAGGACAGACAGTATGACCACAGGGAGCATACGGATCGGTGTCATGATAAGCAGCACAGACTCAACACGGTGATAACATCTCCATCTGTGAGGAACGGAGTAGGCAGTCCTCTGTGTATGACAGCAGGGCTGTAGCTGTGTGAGATGCAAGCGCTGACTCAGGGTCAGTTTCTGTAGCAGGGAGGAAAGGGGAGGAGAGAAGGGAGGGGGAGATGTGGAGCAGCAAAGCAGTGAAGCACGAATAAATCCTCCAATGCTCTCAGTGCCAAATCCTCTCCGTACACTGTAATAGGCTTATCCAATTAGAGAGCTGCTTCTGGCGACGGGAGTGGCCTAGCAGAGGGAAGGTTAGGAGGCAGGGAAAGTGATCGAACCAGGAAGTGAAGGTGGAAGTGTGTGTGTGTGTGTGTGTGTGTGATGAAGGCCCCCCCCTCACCTCCTCCGAAGCACATCTCTTTCAGCAGGGATTCCTCCCTGGACGTGTCCAGGACAAACTCATCGAAGGACGGCTCCGCCGCAGGGTGGAATGTCCTCAGGGACTCGGTGGCCTTCTGGATCCTGAGAGTTCAAAGGTCAGGGGTCAGGGGAGGATATAGCAACACACCTAAACGTGTTCAACCGAGCATGTTCAGTAGAGAACACAGCAGGAAGTCATGCAGGACGAAAAGGAAGTCGATGCGGCTTTTGAGTCAAAACGCGGAAAACAAAAGGTTTAGTATTTGGATTTCCACTAATGAAGATCAATTAGTCGGCTTTAACGGGTAGGAGAAAGTAGCTTAGAAACTGGATGTTGCATGTCCCCAAGAACATGACCTAAGAATTTTACAAACACACCACGTGTCGTCATGTTTACAGCTTTGACGATCAGAGAGAGAAGATGTATTTCTATCCTCTATAAAATAACCACACGATAAAAACCTGTTTACAAATCACACAAAGAACCCAAAAGAGAGCTGTAGAAAAGACAGAAAAAATTACTGACCAAGAGAGAGAGAGACAGACAGATCGAAAGAAACTTGGAAACAATATGAGAAAGATGGGAATCCTTCAACGGGAGTCGAAACATCTTCATTTTGAAAACAGCATCCAGATGAACTTGTTTTTCAACAATGGAACACTCCTGGATGAATGAGGGTCTACGCCAGGGGTCTCCAATCCTGGTCCTCGAGGGCTGCTGTCCTGAAGGTTTTAGATGTTTCCCTGCTCCTGCACACCTGATTCTAATGAAGGGTCATTATGAAGCTCTTTGGAGGTGTGCTCGAGTAGGGAAACATCTAAAACCGTCAGGACAGCGGCCCTCGAGGACCAGGATTGGAGACCCCTGGTCTACGCTGAACGTAAGATAGACAGAGAGACAGACAGGTCCAGGGTCTGACCTGACGTGGAGCTGCTTGGCCGTCTGAACGAAGCATGACTGATCCGTCTCCTTCAGGACTTCCTGGGCGTAGCCGACCAGGCCGCTGTTCTCCAGCATGCCCTGGTACTCCTCCACCTGTCCCCTGAGCTGACCCAGACGACGGGAGCGGGACTGCTCGATGGAGCGCAGCATTTCAGACCTCCGCTCCTGCAGAGTCTCAAACAGACGCTCAAAGTGCTCGTTGGCCTGTCTCTCAGCCAGCTGTCCATTCTCCTGAGAAGGGGGAAGGAAGGGGGGGGGGGAGAGTCGTTAACACCAGGTGAAGGGAACAAGCCTAGTAGCAGGGCCTGCCAAACTGCTACCTACGGAAACAAGAAGCAGCCAATCAAAACAGAGACACACACAAGGCTACAGGGAAAGGAAATAAAAAGAAGACTCCATGCTGATGAATCGTTCGTATACAACTGAAGAGGAACTCCTGCTGTACGAGGCCACCTGGCAGCAGAGGACAGCAGGTCAGACAGATCTGAATATCTACGCTTCCTTTCCTCGAGGGTCACCACAGGTGAATCTGAACAGACATCATGGATGGAGGCACACAGCAGGAAATAAAAAAGCAAATCAGTCCCCCCCCCCCGGAGGGGAAAAGTGTTTACCATGAACACAGAGAGCAGGAACGTAAAAAAGAAATCTATTCATAGAATAAATTCACTTCCTGGTGAATCATTTCCCTCTGAGGCTTCATGCAAATGTACTTCCTCGTTTGTGTCTGAATGGATTTGGTTATGTGACCTTCCCTTATTAGCTGACAGAATAGGGCCCATTGTCCTGGGGGCTGGGACAGTTAGCAACATGGAAACAGACATCTTTTCCTCAACTCTGAAGGCTTCCTGTCAAGACAGTGGATGCAGTCCACCAGGCTAAGATCCAGAACCAATCGGATGGAAGAGAGGAGGGTCATTCGGTTTCCAGAAGGGGGCATTAAGTATATAAATCTCTTCATTTTCTAGCTAAAATGAAACAGATGAGGTCCAGCAGCCAATGACAGTGCAGGATACAACGCGTGGGCTCCGCCCAATGAGGGAACAGGAAGGAGTGGTTTTCATGGCGAGTGACTGACCTCTGTGCGGTGAATCAGCACCTCCAGCTCTGTAATCTGAGTCCTGACCTGGTCCTCTTTGCTGATGAGGTAATGGATACTCTTGGCCAGCTTCTCCTGTTGAACGCAATCACAACATAGGAAAGGTTAGAGAGAGGGGGAGGGGGGGGGAGGGGCACAGACTGGAGAATTGATGAGGAGAAAGAAAAAGAGAGATGGGGTAAGAGAGAGAGAGGGGGAGAGGGGCAGATGACAGAAGAAAGAAAGACAGATCTGAAGGGATGATTGGAGAAATCCTAAACCATTCTGCCTGACAACATTCAGTAGTACATCCTGTGAACGACCGCTAAGGACTCAAGCACAGCAGCGCCAGCTACAAACAACGTGGTTAAACATGGATGAGTCCCGGTGCCTCGTCTGCACCGGCCTATCAGGTTACAGCCAAGAGAGAAACGAGAGTCGGCCCCTTCTCTGATTGGCTGATTGACCTCCAGGTCAAGGTAGGCATTTTAGATAGAATTGGCTTGCAGTTGATGACCAACAGTCACACACGCTACACCCCTGATTACCCAGCTGGGGAGGGGGGACAAACCCACCTAGACAGGTGTGTGATGGGGGTGTGGTTACCTTGAGTATCTTGTAAGCGCTGCTCATGGATGTGACCTTGTGGCTGGCGTGGGACCCTCCCAGCTTACACAGGTGACACACAGGGCGTCGACACACCTCACAGTACATGTTGACCTTCTCCATCTCGTGCTCTGGACACATCAGCACCTGGGGAGATAACAGGTCAGGCACACTTCTTATGACTTCCTGTCTCTCATGTCAGGTCTGGTTTCAACACTTCCTGTCTCTAGTCAGACCCAGTGTCAACCCGTGCAGAAACATCAGCTAATCAATAAAACCATGTGGAGAAACAACATGGAGCTTAAAGTGACCACAAGGGTCGACGACCTTCCACAGATAAACAACATGATCTTCCCCTTCCCCACCACCTACCTTGGGTCTGAAGTTGGTGGTGGGCCCCACATACTCATGCTGGGCCTTAGGAGTCCCCCAGGGGTGATGCAGCTTGAAGCACTCGTTACAGTAGCTGGCCTTACAGTCCATGCAGCTCTTGGTCGCCTCCTGCTGGACGGGAGGCTTACAGATGTTGCACAGGATGGCTGTAGCGGCTCGGGCCGCCTGCCGGTACCGCTCCACGATGTTCTCCAGGGTGAAGTTCCGGAACAGCATGCTGATGCCGCGCTCGCCCAGGTCGATGTCGTGCTGGCAGCCAGGGCACGGGAAGGTCGTGACCCTGGGGGTCACCGAGCCACGCCTCCAACCAGGGGAGGAGATGGAACCTGGAGCAGCAAAGACGACAGAAGTTTGTTTTCACGTTTTATTTCTTTTGTCCAAGTTGGACCAATCAAGAGTCTAGATAGGGGAGCAAGGCCACGTTCCAATACTGCCATGCGATTGGTTTCCTTATCTGGTTGACTTTCGTTCATGAACATGATTGGATAGACAAGAGGAGACAAACACTGGGCTTTTGCCTATTCGCTCTCATGGAGGAAAGACACCAAGGAGAGTAAGGAAGGCAGCCTGAAAGGTTTGGAACGTGGCCAGTCGACTACAAACACGCAGGAAGAGGTTAGAGGCTTCAGAAGTGGAACATGTCCATCAGCCAGAGATTCTATCATCAAGGAGGACAGAGAATATCCAAGGTGCTTTACAGTGAGCTGGACAGAGATGAAATCATCAAAATAAAAATGTTATCACAAATACAGGAACTAAGGGAGGAAAAAATATGTTTATAACAGCAGCAAAAACAAAAAAGGACAGTGCTACCGATGTATCAAATTTCAACAAAAAGAAACATGTGATGCAGTTGATTTACAGGAAATCATGATACCAGCAAATAAAGTTTCTGTCTGCAAGTAATTTGTCCAGTTCATTGTATCCACACACACACACACACACACACTACAGGGGAACTGGTAAAGCAGAAAAACCTTTACCAGACATCCTAGTGGAGAGGAGCATGTAGCAAAACACAAAGGGCACGAGGACTCACTCCACACGTCACAGCTGGAGGAACACATGCGTATTTAAAACCACACTAGCACAGTGCTGACACACAGGTTTCCCACGGTGACGGGGAGCGTGAGGGACTCAGCCATGCTGGGGAAGGGGGGGGGGGGTGACTGTGGCATGTCCAGCTGCAGGAATGCCTGACTGCCTATATGTGTGTGTGTGTGTGTGTGTGTGTGCGTGTGTGAGAGTGACGATGATGGCCGAGCGATGATGACGATGGCGACAGTGATGTGGATAGAGAGCGGTGCGCAAAGTTGGAGCGATGTGGTGACACGTGATAGGACGGAGCGCCGAGTGACCGTGGAGACGAGACGTAAACACAGGTAGGTGGGGGAGAGGCTGGTCCTTGTCCAGGGGAGGGAGGGAGGTGGAGGGGGGAGGAGGGCAGTGTATTGAAGGGTGTGGGGGAGAGCTGACAAGGGCAGCTGGAGGGGTGAAGGGAGGGGTGGAGGGTGAGGTGGCTAGAGGGGTGACAGGGAGGGAGGGGTAGAGGTGTGAGGTTGAGGGAGGTGAGGGGGGGGGTGAGGTGGAGGGAACCTCTACTATAGACCCACATCGTCAACATGACAGGATGAGTCATCAGAAACTGGTCCTCCAGTAGAACCAGCAGCCAGGACACAGCAGAGGCAGGATGGTTTACGGCTCATTCTGCCACACGCAACCTCCCCCTCCTTAACCTCAAGCTCATCCGGTCAGAGTATTAACCTAAACTACAATCTCAATATCCGTGTGAATCCTAACCTGATCTGTCCCCTTCCTGCACTGACACAGCAGACGAGCAGCACGACTCCTGCCTATTTTTAGTGTTGGATTATCTGTTCACGTTGAGACGCTTTGTGTTGTGGTTCTAATCTGATGAGCAGGGTTGTCATGTAGACATCTAGAGTAGCTGGTCAACCAGTGGCTTAAGGAGAGGAAACTGAAGTATTGACCGTTTGTCCATGTTAAACACGATCAGTAGCCAGCAAGAAACACTTGTTACAGGGACAGGTTGGGTATAGCTCAACCAGGAAGCATTTGACTACACACAGGAGGCCACAGGATCAATACAATGTTATCATTTTGTGAATAAACATGATATTGTTGTTATTCTTATTATCTGCATCGTGTCTAGATGGTCTGTCGTGAATCTACTCTGGTAGCGGTGGGAGAGGAATGACCTACTGTAGTACTAGAACAGCCATCGTCATGGCAATCCTTAGACAACGTCTACTGAGCACTTCCCAGACTCACTGAAGGAAGAAACAAAATTAAATAAACACTGAGTTTGTTTGTTTTAGTTTGTTTGTTAAGTTGATCTGAGAGCATCTTCCTGTTCGTCAAACGTCTGGGTGTGGGAGTGGTCTAGTACCTCAGGCTAATCTCCACCTCCCAGCGAGACTTCAAAAGGCGTGTTCCAAACGGAGTTATTCTGAATTACAGGTGTAGCCGAACAGAGTCAGCTCCCTCGCCTGGAGGCATGGGCACCAGTCTGGGCCAGAGACAGGGAGAGAGAGGGCAGGGTGTCGTCTACAACGCTGGAATAATTTAGGAGAATCTTGGCGTGCCCAAACGGTTAGTGTTCCAAAAGAAATGAGTTCCCCTGCAGGACCTCCTCTTCGAACAAAGCCAACTCTGCATGCTTTCAGACTCTGCTGGAAGCATGAGTCTCGAAAACAGAGAGAGAGAGAGGGCAGAGAGAGAGAGAGGGCAGAGCGCATTGGGGGAGAGAAAGAAAGAGAGAGATGGGAGAGCAACTCTCTCAACAGTTTCTCCCAGGACTACATTAACCAGGCATTACAAATTCCTGTTCCTTTCCAACTCCTAGGCAACATCCATGCCCATTTCTCTATTCCTGAATAAGCCTCCCTCCCTCCCTCTCTCTCTACTCACCTCTCCTGCAGACTGAACAATATGCTTCGCTCCTATTCTATCCTCTACTTTGTAAGATGTACACGTGTGGAGGACAGAACACGAACAGCTCAAAGAAACATCCTCTTCGTAAAACGACAAACCCCAGCTGAACACGTCCAACAACAAACTGCAGACGCGTCTGTTACGTCAGCCTGTTACGTTCGTTGCTCAGTAGACGATGTCAAGTCTAAATGCCACCATGTAGGCAGGTGGGCCATCCTGGTCCTTGAGTGCCGCTGTCCTGAAGGTTTTAGATGGTTCCCTGCTCTACCACACCTGATTCTCTTCATAAGGCTTCCATAGAGCTTGATGACAACCCGTTCATTTGAATCAGATGTGCTGGAGCAGGAAAACATCTAAAACCTTCAGGACAGCAGCCCTCGAGGACCAGGACTGCCCACCCCTGAGCTAGAAACACCTCAGACGCTGGAGGCGAGGACAGAGGGGCGGTTATCAGTAGTGTGTCTGAGTAGAACAGCAGCTAGGAGTAGAGTGGGGGGAGTAGAGTACAGTAGAGTACAGTAGAGCCAGAGGGAGAGGTTCACAGGGGAACTAGAAACTCTGTACTCACTACCACAGTTACTCATTACATGGAATCCTCGTCTACCTCTGCTTCCGAAAGACCTTCTGAGTGTGGCTGGAAGCAGTGAGACAGGTGGAAGCAGTGAGACGGGTGGACAGAGACAAAATTATAAAAACACACACTTCAAATGTGAACAGTGGACAGGCAGCCAGGATACAAACAAGTAAATCAATCAGAAAATAGTTAATAAATTAAAAGAAGCTGATGAAATATTGTTGTTTTTTTAAGACGTAAAAGATGTGGAACTTGAATTGTGAGTGTGAGTAGGAATTGTTCAGGTTTGCTGCTGGTTTAATTGCGTTTCCCAAAACAGTCGATTTGTGATGAGAGCAGCAGTTAAGCTTTGCACTAATTGAGGGAATTTAGGAAACCAAAGCACTTTGTCAGGTGTCTGAAACATTTATTAACAAAGTCATTCAAACTGGGAGGAGATGGGCAAAAAACTATACCAAATCAGCCCTCTTCTCTCATCAGTAGCCAACCGTAAACCCAAAATACAAATGCTCTCTGTCTCTCTCTCTCTCTCTCTGTCTCTCTCTCCCCTCTCCCTCCCTCTCTCATCACAGCAGGGGGAGTATTGACCCTGCAAAACAAGACTGATTAGGCTCCAGTAACTCTCAGCCTAGCTTGGTTATCTTTTTTTCAAGCCTCTGGGAATGACAAATATAGCCCTCCAAGTCCTCCTCTCTCTCTCTCTCTCCATGTAATCCTTCCTTCATTCCACACGACCAGGTTGCGTCACCATGATCACCACTGGTCTTCTGCTCAGCCAATCAGCAGAGGTTAAACCTTGAGGGGTAATTACATCAGATATTAAGCGGTTCTGTTTAAGGCCTGTGTTTCTTAGACATGCTCATTGAAAAATCTGCTGATGCAGTAGAGAGAAACCTCCATGACTAACAACCATCCCCATCGTTCTTGAACTCCCAGTTTGCGACTTTGATACTTCACACGTACTTTTATAGGCATAAATATCACATTCATATGAACTTGGTTTGTTGGGCAGCAGCGCGTTTGAATGTTTCCACTGTGTGGATGGTTGTGGACCGGGGGGGGGGTGAAGAAAGAGGGGCATTCAAGAGGTGATGAGCCCAAGTGGGGAGAGGGGCAGCTGGGCACCAGAGCGCTCCTATAGCCTGGTCCCAGCCTGCAGCAGAAAGGCCTGCCTTGTCTTTACTGCTTCTTAGTGCTGTTCTCAGCCAGGGTTTAAACATTGAACCCTCAAGCACGGCCATATGGATTTCTAAGCAAAATAATATTGTGACAACCTCCCCCCTTGTTAATACACCCTCCACCCCCTCCCTCATTTTTAATAAGCGTTTTTTAAATGCTGTAAAAAAAGGAGATCATAGTCATGCTTTCTTCAGCCAGGTGAGGAATAAACCCCCAATCCTCTTTTCATTTCAAGACAAGAGTTGAAAAATTAGGTGTTAATATGAGTCTCTTGAAACTACTTAGGACTTCACTCTGTCTGCAAGGCTGACTGACTGTTTACAGTCTGCTGAGAGAACTGAAGCAGACAGTCAGCTGTCTTTGCCTTTGCTACACATAGGAGACAGGCTAGTAATCACAAGGTACCCGGTTCAAATCCCTGGCTGTGTCAACATGGCAACAAGGCACTTAACCCTACTTGTCTCTGGGGGGAATGTCCCTGTCCTTGCTGGAAGTCGCTCTGGATGAGAGCGTCTGATAAATGATCAAATGTAGGACAGCTTTCTGACAGACAGGAATCAAGGAGAGGGTTGGACACTACTGGACAATTTAGACCAGGGTTATGAGATGACATGGTTGTATACAAGAGAGAGAAAAGGAGGTTGTTTCCTGATGATGAAAAGCCCCCCCCCCCCCCCCCAAAAAAACAGCTTTCCTTTGTGACTGTACATGCTTGTTTCAAGCTGGATTCATCTCCCAAGACGGCGTGATCATGAAAATCTGGCAACGTTGCATTGTTGAAAAAAATATTACCCCTTCTCGTCCCATCTCCGGTCGCAAAGGGGCTGTTGTGACTGGCCCGACGCATCCGAGACGTACCTGAACGTGTCAGTCTGTCCAGCCTCTCCATACTGGGGGAGGGGACCCTGGACCGAGGGCTGCCCGGGTTGGAGCACTCGGAGCCTGCATCGAAGGAGTCGTCATGGTTCAGCATGAGGAGCTCCCGTACACACTTGTGGCAGACACTGTGCTGGCAGGGCAGGATGAGAGGGTGCGTAAAAAGCTCCTTGCAGATGGGGCAGATCAGCTCCCTCTCGATGTTCTTGATAGGAACCTGTGGGAGGAGTTACAGTTACAGCAGGCCTGGGTGAATCCTTTGGGAATAAGGGAACTGGAACTGGAGAGGGGGGGGAGTATTTTCGTCCACAACGTTCCTATGGATTAAACGAATTTACTGAACAGTCAAGTGCAAACTGTAGATTTTGTTGACTTGGTTTCAAATCATTGGCAATCTAAAAATCAATCTAAATCAATCAAATGACTCAATGACCTATAGTCTAATCAATAACCTATGTTGACTATAGTTCCAGTTCGCAATGTGACTGTTGATCATGCCATGCGGTGAGATTTGCTGAGTCTTTTAACCTGAAGTCAGCAATTTAGTCTCATTTTGAGGTTCAAGAAACTGTTTTAAAACAATGAACTTGTTGAAGAGGAAGAGGGAAGTTCAGACAAATCAATGTCGACAAAACATCAACACTCCTCATGTAAATATAGCCTGATGTATCCTACTATACAATGCCAGGCATCCTTGAAACACTGCTGACCTTGCCAAGTATAGTTTTATTTTCAATCTTTAATTATTCAGAAACACCAACTATAAACATTGTAACCCAACACAATCCAAACAACGGTGTTGAATCAGCACCTCGCGCTCTGAAAACACCAGTTGAGCACGCTCAGCCACAATTAACCAACTTATTTTTAACTTTTAGTGCATCTTCTACTTACCACTGAATTTCGTCTCGAAAGCACAGACATGATGATATCTCAATGACGATAAAAAAAATGTTCTAAAAGCAAAAACGTCTGAAGAGCAAGTTTACAATCGCAGTTATATGTAGGTTTGAGCGACAATGAATGAGAGAGCGTGACGCTGTAGAAACGGTCTGCGTGAATCAGCAGGAGAGGAGCGGCTGTTTCTCTTTAGCCAAGTAGAGAGAGGGAGAGGGGCGGGGTTAGAACTCAAATCACCATAGGAACAATGCTGCAGTCCTGACTATTCAGAGGGAGGGGGGTGGGGGTGGGGGGGGGGGGTAGGGGGGCATATTAGGGCTTCGGGTTCCACTCGTGCGAAACTGAGGGTTCACGACACTGTGTCAACAAGGCCCCAGCGCGAGGCCTCTGCTATTTAGTGTCACCAATCACATATAGGTGCAATGTTATAATTTATTCATTTAGCAGACGCTTTTATCATTGTTGTCACTTGCTATAAGTCTGCAATTTGATTTTTTGTATGTTCTAATACATCGGGTCTATCTTAGCTGAATATCTGATGACACTTGACTTATTTAGTGTATTAAGAGCTGTAGTCTAGCCTTCAACTGGATTCATCTCCCCTGATAAAGCAAGTCATGAATAATTACGCTTTGGATAATTGGGCAAATGTGTGTGTGTGTGTGTGTGTGTGTGTGTGTGTGTGTGTGTGTGTCTGCATGAGTCTCCAAAACAGAGAGAGAGGGAGGGAGGGAGAGAGAGAGAGAGAGAGAGAGAGAGAGAGAGAGAGAGAGAGAGAGAGAGAGAGACAGAGAGAGAGGGAGAGAGAGAGAGATAGAGAGAGAGAGAGAGAGGGGGAGGGAGAGAGAGAGGGAGAGAGAGAGAGAAGGAGGGAGAGAGCGAGAGAGATAGACATAGAGAGAGAGAGAGAGAGAGAAAGAGAGAGAGAAATAGAGACAGAGAGATTATAAAAGATAGTTTAAACGTCAAGAAACTGTCTGCTAAAATCTAATACTGTGCCCATACATGCAAGTGAGAAAGCTAGGCCCTGTACTTTCCTACATAAAATCCTCCATATTTAATTTTTCCACGCCCCCACCCCCCGTGAACCACTCATGTCATGACATTCTTCATGACCATTTTATCAAGCTGATGTTGTATATTAAATCTCGAGCTTTTCACCATGTGTTGTCATCCCTCATCCACTCCCTATGCTTTCAAATGAATGCCTTTTAAATGTATCAGACGCGCACGGGCTTGATAGGAGCGTCATTCCTGACTGCCAGACAGCTCGCGCCGCTTCGCACCTAGACCTCCAGGCTGAGGACCTCGGCGCGCGGCGTTCAGCAGACCGCACCTGACATGCTCCATAATTCAATGTCACTCGCGAGTTCACTTACCTCTCCTCTCTCTATCCGCTCCACTATGCTCGCGAACTCGTTCATATCTTCGGATTCCGACATGGTTCAAGCTTGTCGGTATATAAACCGTTAAGACAAATGCAGTTGACGTTCAAGTATAACAGAAACGACGTGTGACAGGCTGCTACTGTAGACACACCGGATGAATTAGTCAAAAGATGAGATGTCACATCCAGATGAACACGCTCGTGACGATGTCCATCCTCCCAGTCATCCTTCTCTACTCACTGGAAAGCCCGCGTGCCCCCGCTGTGCGAGGGGGAATTTCATTTAGCCTAGAATCATCTTTGAGACCCAAAACCCCGCCCTCAATGTACATCTCTAGTAACAGTGAGCGCGCGCTCCCGAAACTAGCCACGTATCGTTCCCGTTCAGCATCCTCGGTGATGTCTCGAGCCACGAAGCTCCTCGCTCCCCTGGCAACGGGTATAAACAGACAAGAGGCGTTTTCATGTTGTTTATTTTGTAGACAAATGTCGTGTTCAACAAGTGAATGGAATATGCCTAATAAATGTCTTCATTAAGTGAAGGGTATATAAATTGTATTTAGATTGACGGATATAATGGCTCTAGATTGGATTGAGTAACTGGCAGTCTATTATTTACGCATGAGTAGGAGAGCAAGCGTGTATAGAAGCATATGTTGCTTTTTATAGCGTTGGCCTATTTGTTCACAATGACCTGAAACACAAAGACCTTTGGCATGATTATTGAAAATATGTGCTAATCGGATTTGTAGATATGCATTAAACAGTGTTATATGACCTCCTCAAAACAATATTAAATTGTTTAAAATTAAACGTATATAATCATGTCCCTCCAGGTTTAACTGCACGTATTCGTGTCTATAGTCATTAAAAATGTGATTTAAACGCAAATGAAATGAAGGGATTAAGTTGCGCGTAAGGGTTGGCAATGCTACTTATCAGCGCGTGGCGACAGGTTGTCGTCACCAGATGGTCGCCTTTCGCGCGCTGTGTCTCAATGTTGGGATGCGACAAAGAAATGAAAAAGGGAACAAGATGGCGAAAATGAGCTCTAAAAACCACCACTGTCACCTGCCTGACGAGGGGAATTCCCCCAGTGCCCCATAAAATGAAATAAAATAATCGTTACTTCATGTATTCAACCATACAGCTGTGGTTGAATCGTGTTGTTCTGTAACCGTGATGTTAATACCTCGCGATGCAGGCCGTGACTCGCGCAAGCCACACGACGACTGCAGGGAGTGATGACTCAGTGACCTCTCTGAGTCTTATCTGCACGAGATACAAAAGTGTAGAATTAAATGTTGCTGCTTGGAGATGAATCCTTGCCTCTGGGGTCCATATTAGGGTCTATTTTTCCGGGTACCTAGCAACAAGACACTAACCTCATTGGAGGAGAGAGAGAGGGAGGGGGTATCGAACTGGATAGCAACCAACAGGTCTTCTTAGCAGAGAACATATGATTGAACACCTCCCTATACCTCAGACACCAACAAAGAAGACATAATCATTTCATCATGGCTTCATGGAACCTCCCAACTCAGACAGGCTCCCAGAGGCCATGCATGCATGCACTCTAGTTCTGTACTTCCAGAACCCATGCATCCTAGTTCTGTACTTCCAGAACCCATGCATCCTAGTTCTGTACTTCCAGAACCCATGCACCCTAGTTCTGTACTTCCAGAACCCATGCATGCATGCACTCTAGTTCTGTACTTCCAGAACCCATGCATCCTAGTTATGTACTTCCAGAACCCATGCACCCTAGTTCTGTACTTCCAGAACCCATGCATCCTAGTTCTGTACTTCCAGAACCCATGCACCCTAGTTCTGTACTTCCAGAACCCATGCATGCACCCTAGTTCTGTACTTCCAGAACCCATGCATGCACCCTAGTTCTGTACCCCCAGTCCAGTTCACCAGCCAAACTGCTGAGTCAGGGAGCCTGGTGATAAAAAACAGGGAGCAAATCAGCTGATCAATACCAGGGGGAGAGAGAGAAAGACAGAGAGGGAGGGGGGGTGAGAGAGAGAGAAAGAGGGAGCGAGTGAGCTGTGTCACACTGCAGACTGAAGTGGACAGATATAAAGATGGAGGTTATTCAGTGAAGTCATGGGTGAAGAGACAGGAATGTTGATTCATGACGTGTTTCTTAGGCTGTTTTGCATCCAAATCTCAAAGAGGAGAAATTCAAACACATTCTCAACAGAAAGACAAATTCAAAGATGTTGCAAAATCTAAATTAGGCATTTGTTTAATCGTTTCACATAAATACTGCCAAGCCATCATTTTTAGTATTTCGACATGATAATATATATGCCATTGTTTAATTCACATTTTCAATGATGCATATCAAATTCCACTTTCTCACTGGTGTAAGCAGTAATTAAACTGAGCACTTGCAGGATAGATTGGACCTTTTTTCTTCATTTTTTTTTTTTTACAAGTCTACACTTAATATTTCTATAAAGTATAGAAAAAATAAATTCAATTTCAACTTTTAGCTTTTGTATAGTCTAGTTTATGACGAGGCAAACATTCAGGTGTCGAACCCGGTATAACCACTCACCTGCAACCACCTGACACAGAGAGACCCTCCCCTGGACGAGCTAGCCTAGCGCTTAGCAGCCAGCTCAGCCATGGAGACTAATCCATTGATCTCTAGTTGGACCTGGTAGCCTTTAACGTTCAGTTTGCTCTCCAATAGATGCTAACCTGATCATCGTTCGTTAGCAACAACAACAACAACCACTCAGCAGTTTGACTTCACATTTCTGGCTCATTTAAGTGAAGTGAGACGAGAGGTGATTCTGTCTCTCCCTGTCCTGCCATCATTCAATACACCAGAGACCAGCTCTCTGCAGTGCTGCATGTTTCTGCACTGCTGCAGCTCTCTGCAGTGCTGCATGTTTCTGCACTGCTGCATGTCTCTGCAGTGCTGCATATCTCTGCAGTACTGCATGTCTCTGCACAGCTGCATGTCTCTGCACTGCTGCATGTCTCTGCACTGCTGCATCTCTCTGCAGTGCTGCATCTCTCTGGAACCATAACTGAATGTGGCTGAGCTAGGCAGCTGGGGATGGGGTGTGTGTCTGTGTGTGTGTGTCTGTGAGTGTGTGTGTGTGTGTGTGTGTGTGTGTGTGTGTGTGTGTGTGTGTGTGTGTGTGTGTGTGTGTGTGTGTGTGTGTGTGTGTGTGTAGAGGGTGGGGGGAGGGCCTCTGCATCTCCCAGGGTAGGCTGCAGCCGGTCTTCTGTGTGAGGCACATTTCAAGAGAGGAGAATCAAGTTTGTTTGAGTGGAGCTCGATCAACCTAACCTCAGAGGACTTCTGATTGGCTGAGAGGACCTGTCACTCACAGAACACCAGACTAACCACTAACAACAACAAAACACTAACGCAACAACAGACACTAACGCAAAAACTATCAACGTGTTTCAACGAAACACAAGAGGCTTTGAGGTGTGGTCAGCCACCATGTTGTTGTTGTTTCCCTCACAACAGAAATCCAACAAAACAAATTACATAAAAGTCAACAAGATCAACAAAATTCAAGGCAAAAATATATAACAACTTCCAAACGAAGTGTTAGAGATGGTCGTTGTGTGACCGAGGCAGAAGTCCAGCAGCGAGGCGTCCAGGCCTCAACAGAAGCCGTCTCAGAAACATCCGAGAGACTGAAGTGTGAAGAATGTTTCCTTCTAAACCAACGCTGGACATGATGCAGAGAGGAGCCGGGGCTAGGAGGCCAGGGGGCGGGGCTAGGAGGCCAGGAGGGCGTGGCTAGGAGGCCAGGAGGCGTGGCTAGGAGGCGGGTCCAGGGGGAGGGGAGGATCCCCTCCGCCGGTTTGGCCTCAATAATTGATGAAGATGTTATTTTATTTATTCCTCTTTTTCTTCTTTCCCTCTCCTCAATCCTCTGACTGGGAGGTTTGTATTGCTAAAGTGGCTGAGGAGGGGGGGAGCGAGGTGACCGGAGGGGACCTGAAGCATCAAGGGAGGTGGGGTTCAGGGGGAGCTAAATATGGGGCCCCAGGGGAGGCTGCCAGGGGTGTGTGTGGGGGGGGAGGGGTGCTGATGGGTAGTGTCTAACAGTGTCGGAGCATGGGGTGGGTACGGCATGTGCAGGTGAGCAGGGAGGGGGAGGGAGGTGGAGCAGGGAGGGGGAGGGAGGTGGAGCAGGGAGGAGGGAGGAGGGAGAGGTGTGTGTGTCCAGCTGTCAGGTGCAGGTGCTGGCCCAGGTCTGGTGCAGCTGCTGCAGGTACTGGAAGGCCCTCTGGCTGACGTTGAGAGCAGGGTGGACCCGGCGCAGGTCAGCCTCACCCATCAGAGACAGACCGCAGATCCCAAAGTAGGCGTGGAGCGGATCTGGAGAGGACAAGCACCATGAACTAGGTCAGACACACACCTCCTACACACACACACACTCCTGTACACACCACACCTCCTACACACACTGAAAGGCAGCTGCTAGTGATAGTTCGGCAGCATTTAATAATCGGCAACTAGATCTGGCATGCAGCTCTGTTTTTGGTTGCTCAGGTCTGACCCAGTTTGACAGCAGGGGCACACCTGGCAAGCCTGGGGTGTGTGTGTGTGTGTGTGTGTGTGTGTGCGCGCGTGTGTGTGTACCCCTGCCTCCATCACAGAGACTTACAGTTATATCATTATAGAAGTGTTTTTTTATTGTGGAAAGTCACTGGATCTAAGATTGAGTTTGCACAGCTTCAGTCTTAGACCTTCCCCTGCTTGTGTTTCTGAATGAAACTGATCCAGACTAGATAACTGACAGTTTGCCAATAAACCAGACCCAAGTCCTATTTTAGCATTCGATTTCCTGAAAGCTTTAGAGCCATTAACAGCCTGACCAAGAAGCTCCAAAGAAGCTTCCAGAATGAACCTCCATGAACCTCGAGGTCCCAAGGACCGCCCCTCCAGATGAACCACAGCAGCTCTCTGCAGGCTACAGTCATTATAGACTGAAAACACTGCCTAGACCATCTCTGCTGTAGTCTTGACAAGCAACAATAACAACAGTGTGTGTGTGTGTGTGTGTGTGTGTGTGTGTGTGTGTGTGTGTGTGTGTGTGTGTGTGTGTGTGTGTGAGTCAGTGAGTGTGTGTGTGGGTGGGTGAATGGGTGTATTGTTGTAAGACAGCACATACATAATGCATGTTGACCCCTTTCAGAAGGCCTCCTCCCCCAGGAGGGACAGTGCATCAGTAGCCCAGTAAAGTGGACCATTACTGAATTATAATTAAATGATATGGGATTGGACCAGGGACGTTAGAATCAATTATAAAGCCATTTCTAATATTGATCACTCCTCCTGTCTCCTGGCATTATGGGACAGATGGATTGTGTTTGCTGTTTTTAAGGAGGTCAAGAACATTCTAGAAGATTTGCCCCTAGGCATGTTAGGGGGTGGACTTGCATGTGGGATTTCACAATAACAGCTTTTAATATGAGGCTATGTTGTTCTTCACCCCTGGCCACCCCTGGCCTCACCCACGACCTCACCCACGACCTCACCCCCGGCCTCACCCCCGGCCTCACCCCCTGACTGAAGAACAAGCAGTCCCTGTAAGCTGAGCAGGATGCTCTCCTGTGGCTCTGGCTGGACAATAATCACCTCATCAATAAGATATACACCCCCCTCGCTCCTTCCCCCCCTCCCTCCCTCCCTCCCTCCCTACAGCTCTCCCTCCCTAGGAGTGTACAGTTACAAACTTGTTTCCACTGATAGGGGCCAACACCCCTCACACACACACAACCATCCCTATTAAGCCACCCCCATCCCTTTCAACAAATCTCTGTTAGAACAAAACAGGCCTCTCAACTCCCCCACCCTCACCCCCAGCCTCACCCCCAGCCCCACCTCAGCCTCATCCCCAGCCCCGGTCTGGAGGTCTACCTGGATGGCTGTCGGGCCACTTGGCGAAGCCTCCCACCAGCCGGTCCTGAGTGGACAGGATGTAGTTGCGGTTCTTCTCAAAGTTTGTGTACTGAAACACATCCAGCAACTAGAGACAGAGGGAGAGAGACTGATATGGAACATGCATATCAAGATGTACTGTACAGGTATCATATATCATAGTTGTTTTCTGCAGCGCTGGTGTCAAAACAAGCTGCTGTGATACCTGTGTGTGTGTGTGTGTGTGTGTGTGTGTGTGTGTGTGATAGGTTAGGTTACAGTCTCAAGTTAGTCTGTAAAAGCTTATATAGAATGCGTTTAAAGCTCACAGTGCCTAACATTAACACAGAGTGTGTGTCTCAGAGTGTGTGTCTCAGTGTGTGTGTGTGTGTGTGTGTGCTGTACCTCCAGCGTGGCCCCCACCCAGAAGGAGTAGCAGGTGTCCACAGGTTTGTTGGGTCGGCCCTGGAAGCCGTTCTGCTGCCTCAGGATGCACCAGCGGCGGATCCTGTCCAGCTCCCGGGGGCTCAGAGCCTCCTCCAGACGACCCATGAGACGCAGCGCTGCCACCGCACAGAAGGTGGAGCCTCCTGGGGACAGGGAGGGGGCAGAGGTCAGGAGTCAGAGAGCAGCAAGCTGAGAGTGGGGCTGGGATGTTGACAGACTGAATAGAGATCCAATCACAAGGGAGGAGGAGGGCGGGGTCAATTGATTGACAGGGACGGCAACACACAAATACACAGAGAGAGAGACAGACAGACAGACAGACAGGCAGACAGGCAGACCTGCCACAGCACAGACTAAGGTTAGTGACCTGACAGTGACTCTGGCCCACAGACAGGCAGGTTAGACCCTGACAGCAGACTCAGTCTCTGTATAAATGACAGGGTGCAGCTCTGCTGGAAGTACAGGAGGCTTGAGGGCCCCTAAAACAACATGCACCCCCATGCCAGACAAATACACACACAATATTATGCTGCTTAAATCTCACTTTGATCACACCAGGATCCTTCCTGTGCCTGGAGCAGAGATGTGTGTGTGTTTTAGTAATGATGGGGTTTATCATCCACACTAGAATCCATCCATCACATATCTTGGTGTTTAACTTTCACCCCAGAAACACTGTCTCTGTGTGTGTGTGTGTGTGTGTGTGTGTGTGTGTGTGTGTGAGTAGGGGGCTATAAATCTGAGTTGAAATGGGGGCTGTACATGCAGGAAATAACTAAGGGAGGGCCCAACACACACACACACGCACAGGTATTATAGTCCCCTTGGCACATACACTATGCAATAAGGGTGTGGAGTCTGTAAGATTATTATAATCAAACCCTAGGAGTGAGGTTGAATAAAGCCATATTTTTCTGGCTCATGGTTAGAACTGTAATGAATCACTTCCTGTGTTGTGTGATCGTGACAGAGCCTTCTGGGATTTTAATACTGGGGATTTCACCTCCTGGGGTAGGCTGATAGGACTTCAATTATGTCCTGTGTATGGACACGCATGTGTATGTGTTAGTGTCTGTGTGTACGTGTGTGTTAGTGTCTGTGTGTCTGTGTGAGACACGTGTGTGTGATTGAGCAACCATGTAGTGTTGTGCTCCCAGTATGAACATGGTCTTGTGTCTTTAACTGTGAGTGGGCAGACTGCTTCCTGTGTACACAGGAAGTTACACTCACACACAAACACACACTCACCATGAGACTCCAGCCCCGCCCCTTGACCAATCCCGTTGTCATACGACTGTGGAGAGAGAAAACCAACCAATGAACAACAGCAAACCAACAGGTCTGACTGATCAGTCAGTCACGCCAGATCAAAAGAAGAACACGTCACCACGGCAACGCCATGATGAGAGAGCCATCCAGACACTAGAGCCAGACTAACAGTTAGCTGGATGATATAATCCACTGTTTGGATGAACTGTGCTGGATACAGGGGCTGAGAGAGACCAGAGAGAGACAGGCTAGGGGAGAAGGGGAGAAGAGACAACAGTGCCTGTGACCTCAGGGGAGAAGGAGGGAGAGAAGAGAAGAAAGAGAGGATGTAACAGAAGTCAGGTCCATTGTTCTGAGCAGAGCGTCCAGCAGCTGGTGTCTAAATGATCTTGTCTCCGAAGGCTTCAGTTATAAAGAGCCCTGATGATGTGATGCACAATGACTCCACATGGTCGAAGACTGCACACTGGTGCACATGCAGTTCCAGGACAGGAGGGAACATTGTCAAGGCCGGAGGCTGGGGTCAAAGGTTAAATCAGCCTTCCAGGACACAAGTTAACAAAAACTACAAACAAAATAACAAAATGATAGAAATTATGTTTTAAAATCCACTTTAATATCCACTGTCCATACGCCTCCTTCTCCTTCTCCTTCCTAGAGAGACCTACTATGGGAGAGACCTACCATGGGAGAGACCTACCATGGGAGAGACCTACCATGGGAGAGACCTACCATGGGAGAGACCTACCATGGGAGAGACCTACCATGGGAGAGACCTACCATGGGAGAGACCTACCATGGGAGAGACCTACCATGGGAGAGACCTACCATGGGAGAGACCTACCATGGGAGAGACCTACCATGCTCTTCCTGACATAGTCCATGGCCTTGTGTGTGTCCATGCCTGACCAGTCGTTCAGCATGTAGCAGATACAGGCAGCACAGTAGACGAAGCGCATGTCGTTCTCACTTCCCTCTGGGACTGCGTAGAAGCTGGAAGACACACACACACACACACACACACACACACACACACACAGGCTCTTTTACTGGGGGAGGGGTCATGCTGAGTCACAGGGTCAACCTGGCATGTGTCTGTCTGTCTGTCTAACCATCTCCCTGTCTGTCAGTCTGTCTGTCTAACCATCTCCCCCTCTGTCTGTCTGTCAGTCTGACCTCCCGTCCTCCAGCTGCAGGGCCTTCAGTCCAGCCAGGCAGGCCTCCTTGTTGACACGGCTCAGGTCGTCTCCCAGGATGACCAGGCAGGCCAGCCCTGTGTAGGTCATCGCTACGTGGCCGCTGTCATAAGGGTGGGCCACACCTGGACCCTGGGCAGGACACACACACACACCAGCTGTTACATTTCATATCTTGATGTAAAAAAATATATTAAAGAACTGATTCCACAACTATCTACATTTAGTCATTTAGCAGACTTATCCAGAGCGACTAACAGCAAGTACAGGGACATTCCCCCTGAGGCAAGTAGGGTGAAGTGCCTTGCCCAAGGACACAACATCATTTAGGCACAGGAACTGGTAACCTTCTGATTCCAAGGCTGATTCCCTAACCGCTCAGCCACCTGGCTCCCTCAGGTGTATCTAACCGTGTTCCTGTGTTTGTCCCCAGCTGTGTGTCAGTCGTACCTTGGTGCTGTATGGAACTCCTATGTGAGACGAGCCCCGGAAACCACATCGTCCTAGATTGGATTCTGAGGACACGGAGGGAAGAACGTCAGTATGCTGCTGTGCATCACTCTGGTACAACACTGCCATCTTGTGGACAACAAGTGAACAACAACAGGTAGCAGGGAAGCCAGGCATGTCTAAGTAAAAAATCATTCAATAATAATGCTTCCAGTTAGGTTAATTGCAGACATGTAACACTACTTATCATCCTATTACAATACAAACTCAATATACTCGTCTAGGTGCGTCAACAAAGGTAGGTACTGAGTGACACTTTCAATAGCTTTACAAAAATAATAAATAATAACAGCTGGGTTTTAATTGAGCGAACATAAGGCCTAATCTCACAGTCCAGTTAGTCTCTAATCAAAAGAAACATGGGTAACATATAGCAGAAGGTTTTCCAGTGCACAATCTAGGAAACTAAAAACCTTCCTGTAAGATTCCTGTTCCTCAGATGAATAATTCATCCCAAGACATGAGGACTTAGAACAGATGGCTGAGAGGGACTGATTAGAACCAGGTCCAGATGACAGCTGATGATGAAAGCTTATCAAATATGCACAAGATCAAACCCTCAGTCATTTACACACATTGTGGGAGGGACAAAATATGAAAGTCTGGCAACCATTCAAATATGTTGCCTTCCTGCTTCCTGTTGCTGTGGGTGTCTACACATTGAATGTAGTTTGGCATCATCCATCACTTCCCCCTATTATCTGATTATTATCTGAGTTTCACAAAGCTGCGATTCAGCAACACTCTTCAAACCAGTGATGCAATATGAAGCTTTTAAAACGGTCATTGAATGATTCATTTTATATTTACATGGAGTCATTTATCATACGCTCTTATCCAGAGCGACTTACATCACATACAGGGACATTCCCCTTGAGACAAGTAGGGTGAAGTGCCTCATGCAAGGACACATCAGAGCCTGATTCCTTAACTGCTCAGCCAGCTGAGTTTAAAGGATCCTGGATACTCACGGTCATCGCTGGGCAGGACTTGTAAAGAGTAGATCCACTCTATCATGCTGGGCTTGTCGATCACATCCAGAGCATCCAAAACATCCAGGCCAGATAAGGCAAAGAACACTATGGTCAGCCTGGCCAGGAGACAAAAACATTTATATTTATTCATTTAACAGTCACTTTTATCCATAGTGACTTGCATTAAGTACAGAAACATACTCCGAGAGGTAAGTAGGGTGAAGTGCCTTGCCCAAGGACACAACATCATGTAGCCACAGCCGGGGTTCGATCTCACAACCTTCCATTTATGAGGCCAACGCCTTAACCGCTGAGCCATCTGACTCACACACATGACACACACACAGAACACACACACACACAGCAGAACTCATACCAGCTGGACTTGGTACACCTATACTGCTCTAAGACCATTAACACTCAGGGTCAGATGGCTCAGTGGGTTAAGGTGTTGGCCTCATGATCGGAGGGTTGTGAGTTTGAACCCCAGCTGTGACTGTGTGGTGTTGTGTCCTTGGATAAAAGCATCTGCTGAATGAGGTTTTATTATTATTATTATTATTAAGAGTATAAGACTTGAAGATCTAACTTAGTTCGAAGTCCCACGTCAACGTTGCTTTAAGGGTGAATTCGTTACATTATTAATGTGTTAACTTTACTCTGGGATTGGTTAAATTATAACACAGAAATAATCTGATTCATAAGTAGACATGTAGTTGAAAAGCCCAGAAGGCATCCTGCTGTAGCTGAGCTGCTGGTCATTCAGCTGATGACAGCCAGCAGGTTATACTGACAATAAAAACACCTCCAATCACACATCTACTGAAACACCAAGTTTTTACTATCAGTCATCAGTACCTAAAGTTATTTAAGCAGTTTTAAACTATTAGACTAATGACATGTAAAGATGAAACACAGGAAGTTAGCTCATGCTAGCTTGACAACCAGACTCCCACTATTCAAAAGGATGACTTGCTTCCTTAGTTGAATCTTATTCTAATTACATCTTATTTACCTGCTGGTTTCAAGCGACGAATATCTCTCTGGCAACACCTGCAGTGACCTTTGAAAGAATCGTACATGACGATCTCTTAAAAAGTCAATCTGCTCAAATTCAGCTAGCTGGTTCTCTTCCTCCGCCATCTTTGAGGTCGACGGCTAGCAACAACTTCCGTAACCAAGACAACATCACTTCCGTAACCAAGACATCACTTCCGTAACCAAGACATCACTTCCGTAAACAACTCTACCGCTTTTTGGGTTGCCAGGTTTGTGGATAGGTTCGGATAAAGTATGGTGGGGTGTCGTTGAGTGGTGGTAGGAATTTTATGGAAGATGCATTAAGAATATTATTTACAGAATTAAAACACTGATGGAAAAAAACAACTGAATTTTAATTAAAGAGTTTCATACAATTAAACACAACAGCACATTTCAATAGAAGAAAATACTATACAAAATTAATCATTAAACCATACAAATATAATCCACTCCCTTGGCCTGCATCACAATCCTTGCCTCCAGGTAGGTACTGCCCTGAAAAAGACATTTTAAAACTATTAATCAATGCCATAATACAATGTATTCATTTAGAACGTTTATATCCAAAGCACCATGAATAAACTCCTCTGCACTTTTTACCTGTGGAACATGTGCAGCACAGGCCCTCCACCCCCTGTGGGGCCAATCTCTTTGGTCCTCTCCTCCCAGCCTCTGGTGGGCTTACACACCCTGGAGGGATCACGGCTGATGTTCACCACCACCTCAAGAGGAGGAAACTAAACATGTTAACACAGCCCTGACAAGTGGTACCTTAGATATACACATACAATAGCCACTTACCTTCTCCTTTAACTTGGATAATCTCTTCTGTTTCTCCTCTTCCTGTCTCTCCTTCAGATGTTTCTCCTGAAGTTTGCTCTCCATCTTATGAAGGTCCTGTAAAGACCAACTGACATCAGGCCTCATACAGAATGTACATGGCTTTGGAGAACAGCATCTTAAATGAATCCAGCTTGATACCAAGTGAGCTCAATAATGCATCATCTGCTGACAAACCCTCTCCTGGAAGCGTCTTATTTCCTGTCCAGCCGTGCGCCTCCTCTCCTCTTCCTCCTCCAGCTTCTTCTCAGCACTCCTCAGTGCCCGCGCCTCCTCTTCCTCCCTCCTCTCTCTGAGCTGGGCCTCCAGAGCCAGCTTTACCTCCTGCTGCCTCCTGCGCTCCTCCTGAGCTCTCCTCCTCCTCTGCACCTCCTCAGCCTGCCTCTGCTCCTCCTCTTCCTCCTTCTGCTTCCTCCTCTGCTCCCTCCAGTCCTCCAGACGCAGGGCAGCCTCCCTCCTCTCCTCCTCTGCCTGGCACCTCAGGGCCTTTGCCTGGGCCTCCCTCTTTGCAGCCTCCTTCCCTTCCTCAGCCTGGACCTGCAGCCTGGCTAGGGTGCTCTGCTGCCTGGCTGACCTCCATCTCTGGATCGCCTGGTGAGGAAGGAACAGGCCAGATGGAAACCCTTCACCCTTCAATCAGCCAAAACTTCAACAACATGGATCAAAACTTCATTTGTTCCCAACTCAGAACTTTAGAAACAAGAGTGATCCTTCCTGAGTAACAAAGACCTTCATATCATAATCACCTTACTATTTCACTTTTTTTACAAGCATTTAGTAAACAAGCAGTATCCTAGGTAACACTACCTCCTTCTTCTGTTTCTGCAGATGGAGTAGTTTCAGGTACCAGTCCTCATGCTCCTGCAGGTCCTCCAGGGTGTGGCCAGGCAGGTACAGCAGGGCCTCCTTCCTGTAGGCAGGCCTCCCCTGGTGTTTAGTCCACACCTGCAGAAACATCATGGAGGAGTTTTCACACCATTTCCTACTCGTCAAGGTCATTTCATCCTCATGGATATGCATGTTTCCTGCCATCTCTTCATGTGTTCATCTTATGGATTTATTCCAATCCAACTTTATTTCTATAGCACTTTAAAACATGGTTGACCAAAGTGCAGTACATAGCAATATTAAAAAGTCAATAGACACACTATACACAGTAAAAACAACACAACAATTAGGTTAAAAAAGAGACACACTGTAAAAAGTCAATTTAATTTATTGAATTAAGGATGACAGTTCTGTATATCCTCTCCCTCGCTCCCTCACCTTGAGGAAGCTCTGATGGTCAAAGGGGTCCCATCCCCCCTGCATCCCCCCTGTCTGCAGCAGGAACGTCTCCAGGGCCGACACCTCAGGGGGAGGCTCCGCCTGCTGGGCTCTGGCCACACCCACTTTGTTTGAGAGGGGTGGGGCCAGGAGGACAGGGGCATTGGCTTTCCCTGCTACTGACCAGGCGTCCATCTTCCTCTCAAAGGCACTGACCTCTAGAGCACAGGTCCTCTCTTCCTTCAACAGCTCCTCATACCTGGCAGGAGAGAGATTAATAGCAAGAGAGGTTGTATTGTTACTGCAAACAATGCAAGTAAACACATTCTGGAGTGTGTGCTGCGTGAAGGGGTTGTAATATGACTCACCGAAAACGTTGGTCCTCCTTGAAAGTGTTGATTGAGTTCTCCACTTCGGTCATTATTTCTTTCAGTTTCTCAATCACTTGGAACACGCAATTACATTCAAATAAAGCAGGTAGCTTATGAATCGACATATGCTGAAAACAGTGTTATAGAGTGAAACCTGGAGGACTTACATTCTGGAGTTGGCCTGACATCAGTTAGTTGTCTCTGAAAGCGCTTCACTCCATGCTGGATTTTGAGCAGCTGTTTCTGCAGACTGTCCACTGTTAGGATGACAGAGAGCTGTAACACTGGAACAGGATGTTCTCATTATTATTGTTGAAAGTTATTGACTAACTTTCAGTCTGCCGCTCCTTCCGCAGATAGTTCTCCAGCTCTTCCGGCCCCTCACAGCCATCTTTCCAGATGTTCCTCTTAGGTAGGACATTCAACCTTCTCTCATTCTCCAGCTTCTCAATCCTTTATAATAAAAAAACACAACATTGATCTGGCTGATCAAAGTTACAAACACTGTCAAGAACAGTATGAGGAGAGTAGTTAAATAAAGCTTTAAAAAAAAAGAAAGAATCTTATCAAATCTTACTGTTTCTTCAGCTTGTCTGCAGTTCGTAGGAATTCAGTCTTCTTAATCTTAGAAACCTTTTCCTCTTTCTGTGCAAGACCATGAAAGTCAGCTTCACCCTGGAAAGAAGCACACACAGGTAGTATTATTAGACTAGTATAATACTGTTTAAACTTCTCCGCAACAGGCTCTCAGCCCTGCCTGGTGTGTTCCTTGATGCTCTCTGCTCTTTGAAGGACCTGAGACTGTTCCAGAGCAGGTGTATTCATAGGAAACTTGATTACACCCAGGTGTATTTTAATTATCATCTGCTGATTAAAGTTTTATATCATTACATTTGCAGGCTGAAGTCAGGTGGCTCAGTGGGTTAAGACATTGGACTCATGATTGGAAGGTTGTGAGTTCAAATCCCAGCTGTGACTCTGATGTTGTGTCCTTGGACAAGGCACTTCATCCTACCTGCCTCAGTGAGTGATCCTGTACTTAATGTAAGTCGCTTTAGATAAAAGCGTCAGCTGAATGAATACATGTAAATGGTTAAAACATTCAAGGGGGCCGAATACTTTCGCAAGTCACTGTAGTGTATATTATTGTTTTTATTCAGGTTAGCGACCCCCGACACAACGAGCCTCCAAAAGGCTAAAGATTACTGAACACACTCTCTGGCAGAATATCTTATATTAATATCTATCATCGCTGCAAAAAAACAAGGTAAGCAAAAAATCGAGTTTGTTCGTCCTAAATCCATGTTTACCAGCTGATTCACACTTACCATCCTGTGTTTGGCTGCAGGGTGACTGGTTGTCAAGGAAGCCATCTTCACTGGGGCACCTGTTGGTGCTATAGACCGCCCGACCACAGGGGGGCGCTGTGCTCCTCTGCGTCTGGCCCATGGATGTATTGGTCTCAGGGGGGAACTGTCCTCCTCTGCTCCACTGTTTCCACTAGGAAACTGCAGTCAAAGAGTTAAGATTGAGGACAAACGTGTTCCATATGTGACTGTGGACAACTTTTACATTGCAAATATAAACAATATATCATGTAATATACTTGTAATTGTGGGCTTTGCCGAGTGTAAGACTGTAAGGACCCATTCCAGCAGCAGAGAGGTGTGATTTACAGTAAAATGACGCTCAAACTGATCAGCTGCTGGGATAATGAGGTTATTTTTAAGAGACCCTCTTAATGAGCAGCAGTTACATTACTTCCAGCAGTGACTGACTGAGAGGTGCTCCCCTGGCAGTGGGCTATGAATAGACACACAAATCCATTATTGAGAGAGGATATTTAGGATGGCAGTCTCAGTAGGGTCTAGTGTCTACGCAACACATATAGCAACCGTTGCCCTGATGGGCGGTGTTATAATTCACTACATTTATATCTGCCACTATATGACGGAAATACTGTTTGATACATGAGATGTTATGGAAAAACAAGATATATGATCAGTTGTGAATGAATGTGTTTGTGTGTGTGTGTGTGTGTGTGTCTACCCTTGAACTAGATACCTGTAATGTTTCCATCAAATTGTTTTTTAACATGGCCGACAAGCCAAATAGGTTATATTATCTATCTACACACATACAGGAAAACATACACAGACACTCAAGACTCAGTAAATCTTACCGACACCTGAGCTTGTCTGCTGCCTGCTGGTAGGTCAGCGTGAGCGGGGGTAACCGGAGCACCTGGAGCCGTGCACGTGTCTCATGTTTACATCTCCTGGCAGCGCTGGAGCAGCAGGACCCCCTGGGGTCAACAAGGTCAGGCTGAAGGTTAGAGTTAGGGTCTGTCTGGGATCAGGGGAAAGTGATCGCTATAAGTGACTTTCCCTCTGTCCTGTGCCACAGCACTACTATCTCTCTGTCTCTCCCTCTCTCTCTCCCTCTCTCTCTCTCTCTCTCTCTCTCTCTCTCTCTCTCTCTCTCTCTCTCTCTCTCTCTCTCTCTCCCTCTCTCTCTATCTCTCTCCCTCTCGCTCTCTCTCTCTCTGGCCTGACCCAGTGCAATGGAATCATCTGTACACCTACTCTCTTAATATGAATATTATTCGATATTATTTCCTGTCTATTTTTTGGTTATTTTTGGGACGTATTCTGGTGACATCCAAGCTGAACGTGGTGTGTCGATCACGTGTGTTGTTTCTGGATTCCAGCAGGATAGTTTACTGGCTCATAAACACGCAACATGTCACAAAACCAACCAGCTGTCAGTTTCATCACAAACATCCCTTCACCAAGATAACACCAAAACAAACATGGATCCTCCCCTTGGTGAATCCTGGGTAACTTTCAGACACATTCACCCCAGTGAATAGTGGTTAGGATTGAAAGTAGATCTGTGGTCAAGGGTCGGTTTAGTGTATGGATATGGAACAGTTAGCAAATAACTGTGCTCAATATAGACAGAGGACGCTGAGGAGAACTAGATTTGATGATGGCGCAGAATACATTCCTGTCACAAATATTTGTCACATTAAAATCCTCTCAGCTGTACATACACCAGCGCAAACACAGCTCCTTATCCTCATCAGTGTGTCCACATTATATGGTATTATTGGGGCTTCTTGATTGCGTCACATGTGTCTTGTTGAAGCAGTGAAAAACATGAAGCAAGACCTGCTGTTTTGAAATGACGCGCAGCATTTTACTGAGAAGGATATTTGTGTTGTAGCTTCACAAACAGGCGTGCAGATCTGAACCACAACACGCCTCCTTCAGCATGAGAGGGTCTGTGTGTGAGTGTGTGAGTGTGTCTGATGGTGTGTGTGTGAATGTGTGAGTGTGTCTGATGGTGTGTGTGTGAATGTGTGAGTGTGTCTGATGGTGTGTGTGTGTGTGTGTGTGTGTGTGTGAGTGTGAGAGTGTGTGTGTGCCGGCACAGATAGAGTTACATAGGCTACCTGTGTGTGCAGTGAGATGAGCACAGAGTGGACAAGCCAGAGCCAGTCAGGTTGTTGTCACTTGTCACTTGGCTCAGCTGTCTCTGTGGGGGGGGGGTGAGGGTGGAGGGGTGAGGTGGAGGGGTGAGGGTGGAGGGGTGAGGTGGAGGGGTGAGGGTGGAGGGGTGAGGGTGGAGGGGTGAGGTGGAGGGGTGAGGTGGAGGGGTGAGGTGGAGGGGTGAGGTGGAGGAGTGAGGGTGGAGGGGTGAGGTGGAGGGGTGAGGGGTGAGGTGGAGGGGTGAGGGTGGAGGGGTGAGGTGGGGGGGTGAGGGTGGAGGGGTGAGGTGGAGGGGTGAGGGTGGAGGGGTGAGGTGGAGGGGTGAGGGTGGAGGGGTGAGGGTGGAGGAGTGAGGGTGGAGGGGTGAGGTGGAGGGGTGAGGGTGGAGGGGTGAGGTGGAGGGGTGAGGGTGGAGGGGTGAGGTGGAGGGGTGAGGTGGAGGGGTGAGGGTGGAGGGGTGAGGTGGAGGGGTGAGGGTGGAGGGGTGAGGTGGAGGGGTGAGGGTGGAGGGGTGAGGTGGAGGGGTGAGGTGGAGGGGTGAGGTAGAGGGGTGAGGGTGGAGGGGTGAGGTGGAGGGGTGAGGTGGAGGGGTGAGGTGGAGGGGTGAGGGTGGAGGGGTGAGGTGGAGGGGTGAGGTGGAGGGGTGAGGTGGAGGGGTGAGGGAGGTGATTGCACGGCTGGGTGACATGGGCTAGTTGGCACTGTGACTTGTCCTTAACTCCACTCTGTGAGATAGCTTTGTGACTAACGATGACATTAACACCAGGGTTTCACCTGCATTCCTCTCCTCAAAGCTTCTCTCATCTGAAGTTGTTTATCTCTTCACTAATATTGGATTTAGAAGTGGGGGGGGGGGGGGTTCAGGGGGGACCTTCAGGGGGGACCTTCAGGGGGGACCTTCAGGGGGGACCTTCAGGGGGATCCTGCGCTGCTCTCACGTTGTCCCCAATGTAACGACAGGACTTATTGGCTGAACCTGTTAGTGAGCTGAGTGAGGCTGGCTGGCAGGCTGAGGTCATGTGACACACTAAGGCTTCTGTCTGTCAAGCACAGCTTGTTACAGCTGCACAACTGTCTATCTACCTGTCTGCCTGTCTGCCTGTCTGTCTGTCTGCCTGTCTGTCTGCCTGTCAGTCTGTCTACCTGTCTGCCTGTCTGCCTGTCTGTCTGCCTGTCTGTCTGTCTGTCTGTCAGTCTGTCTACCTGTCTGCCTGTCTGTCTGTCTGCCTGTCTGTCTGTCTGTCTGTCAGTCTGTCTACCTGTCTGCCTGTCTGCCTGTCTGTCTGCCTGTCTGTCTGTCTGTCTGTCTGTCTATCTACCTGTCTGCCTGTCTGCCTGTCTGTCTGCCTGTCTGTCTGTCTGTCTGTCTGTCTGTCTGTCTATCTACCTGTCTGTCTGTCTGCCTGTCTGTCTGTCTGTCTGTCTGTCTACCTGTCCAATTTTGTCTGTGTGTCTGTCTACCTGTCTGCCTGTCTGTCTACCTCAGTAGGAGGCTACCAGAGCTGTTTACACAATGACTGTACAACACACTCCTCCTCTTCCTCCCCCCTCTCCTCCCCTCTCCCCCTCTCCTCCCCTCTCCTCCCCTCTCTACCTGTCCAATTCTGTCTGTCTGTCTGCCTGTCTACCTGTCCAATTCTGTCTGCCTGTCTGTCTGTATGTCAGTCTGTCTGTCTGTCTGTCTGTCTACCTGTCTACCTGTCCAATTCTGTCTGTCTGTCTACCTGTCTACCTGTCTGCCTGTCTGTCTGTCTGTCTGTCTGTCTACCTGTCCAATTCTGTCTGTCTGTCTATCTACCTGTCTGCCTGTCTGCCTGTCTGTCTGTCTGCCTGTCTGCCTGTCTATCTACCTGTCTGTATGTCAGTCTGTCTGTCTGTCTGTCTGTCTACCTGTCTGCCTGTCTGCCTGTCTGCCTGCCTGTCTGTCTGTCTGTCTGTCTGTCTGTCTGTCTGTCTACCTGTCCAATTTTGTCTGTGTGTGTGTCTACCTGTCTGCCTGTCTGTCTACCTCAGTAGGAGGCTACCAGAGCTGTTTACACAATGACTGTACAACACACTCCTCCTCTTCCTCCCCCCTCTCCTCCCCTCTCCCCCTCTCCTCCCCTCTCCTCCCCTCTCCTCCCCCCTCTCCCCCTCCCCAGCAGAGCTGGCAGTATGTGTACCAGCCCAGGCAGAAGCTGTGACGATGGCAGCAGCAGTCACTAATGTAGGACACGTTTCCAAAGGGCCATCGTTCCTGGTTATTTTAGGACCTGAAGTAGGCTGAGCGTCAAATGACAATAGAGATTATGGGATGGAACAGATAAGACCAAACTGATGATGGAATGTGGAGAATGATTCATTGAGATACGTCTGTGTGTGTGTGTGTGTGTGTGTGTGTGTGTGTGTGTGTGTGTGGAGACTCTAAACAAACACAACACACACCAGTGGAATGTGCTCACCTAAGTGTACACTCACACACACACAGGTGGAGGCAGGAGGTTGGAAAATCTCTTCCTCCCATGTGACTCTGAGCAGACAGGTTTGAGCTCGCCCAGCTGCCTGGAGAGAAGCACCTGGTTTCTCTCTCTCCCCCCCCTCCTCCCTCTCTCTCTCTCACACACACACACACACACACACAGGGCAGGTGGGAGGCATTTCTCAATGTAGACTATCCAGTTCACCTGGTGTGTTGAGTGCTCAGCCAGTCCACCTGGTCAAAGGGCTCATTACAATGCGTGTGTGTGAATGTGTGTAAGTATGTGAGAGAGTGTGTGTGTGTGTTTCCCGCAGTAGAGACAGACAGACAGACAGAAAGCCCACCAGCCCCTCACCCTCACAACAGTGCTTAAACTTAAAACAGATCAACAGACAGTTTTTTAGGTAGAGACACACACACACACACACACACACACGCACACACACACACACACAACCTCCCCCCTTACACACACACACACACACACACACACACACACGCACACACACACACACACACACGCACACACACACCCCCAGCTCCCCCACCTCACAGGTGAGGCTTGCTTTCTCTGTCACACAGTTACTATGGTCCCCCACCTCCCGCACCTCCAGGGGGTCAGAGTCAGGCTGTTCCAGGTGTGGGCAGATCTTCTGGGTGTTCCTTGTGTGTCTGGCAGGAGAACATTCCTGCATGACTCATCACAGCTGGAACACCCAAAGCTCAGAGCGTTGATCTCAAACACGTAGCTGAGAAGACAAGAGGCCTGGCTTTACAGAACAAAACAGACATGTTTTTCCCATCAAGCATTTCTTCTCTCCCTCTCTCTCCCTTGCTATCTGTCTTCCTGTCTCTCTCTCCCTCCTTGTCTCTCTCTCCCTCCCTGTCTCTCTCTCCCTTTCCCTCGTCTCTCTCTCCCCCCTTGTCTCTCTCTCTCCCTCCTCGTCTCTCTCTCCCTCCCTGTCTCTCTCTCCCTCCTTGTCTCTCTCTCCCTCCTTGTCTCTCTCCCTCCCTCTGTCTCTCTCTCCCTCCCTGTCTCTCCCTCCCTCCCTGTCTCTCTCTCTCCCTCCTTGTCTCTCTCTCCCTCCCTGTCTCTCTCTCCCTCCTTGTCTCTCTCCCTCCCTCTGTCTCTCTCTCCCTCCCTGTCTCTCCCTCCCTGTCTCTCTCTCTTCCTCCTTGTCTCTCTCCCTCCCTCCCTGTCTCTCTCCACCTAGTTTGAACACCACCACCACCTCCCTTCCTAAGGGTCACCACCTTCTCTCAAAAGACAGCGTCCCTCACACAGCAGCCTGGCTAGCTGCCCAAGGACAGAGGAAGGAAGGAAGGTAAGAAGCACAGAGACGAGTGCAACAATGGGTATTTATTGTCAAATCTGTTCTTTAAGAAGTTCATGAACTGGATTCATGTAGCCATTATGTCTGTATGAAGTCTTACCATTCAGGTGGAATAAAGTGCAGAATTAAAGCATGTCCCCCCCCCCCCCCCCCCCCCCCGCCCACCCCACCCCCACAGATCAGGTCTGCTGTACAGCTGTGTGGTTCACTAGCAGTCTTTACAGGACAAACGTCTTCCTAAAAGTATGAAAAAAGCCCTTTTCTCTTCAGTTTTTTTCCACTAAAGCTAATGTGCAAAGTTCATTGCCACAAAGCTGAGTATTTCCTCACAGTCCAGTTCTGTCTGGACCAGGAGGAGAGGTGTTGATGCTGAGGGGTCTCCTCCTGCAAAGTCCAGGGGTTTCATCCATGATTGATATGCTGCACACAGCTCTGATGGAGGAAAATGTTGGATGGTCAAAAATAACTTGACTAAAAAAAGACCCTAAAAAAGGTGGATATCCCCGTCATGCGTGGTCATGTCTGAAACACAGACACACTTCATAGTCTTTTGTTTAAGCTGCTCGCACACGTCAACAACCAGGGTCAAAGGTCGTCGTCGACAGGAAGCAGGAGGGTCTCACCTGCCGCCTATGCCCCTCCACACACACACACACACACACACACACCTCTGCCAACTACACCACCCCTCAACCACCCACAAAACAGAACACCATCCAGCACTTGTTGCTTCCCCTCTTAGCATAGCGTAACCGTGGAAACACGAAGGAACAGGTATTTACCACAACAACAACAACAACAACAACAACAAATGAATAGAAGTGGATTAAAAAGCGAGTTGTTGCACAGACAGACTGTAGAGACACTGAACAGTCTGGCATCATGTAGCCTATGCATAGGAGAAGTAAAGCACTCATGGTATCAGCCAACCATCACCCTTCTCAGGACACTTCCTGGTTCGCAGGCCCCTCCCCTCTCTAGAGGTCCCTGTCTGGGACAAACTGAACCGCAGAACAGACACAGTAAAGAGCAACAGACAGTCCATAGACCTTGAAGTAAATATTGGCAAAATAGTGATGGTTTGTTTCCTGGCATATTCCTCCACCATGCATAGAGAGAAAAACACACAGGGAGTCAGCATGGAGAAATATCTCTCAATAATATCTTAATAAATAGTATGGAATATGGAGAAATGAAGTCTAACGAAACAAAAAATTAAAATCATAAAATAAACAAACGTAATTAAAGAGGAGTTAGGAGCGGAGGAGGGAAATGGATGAATGTAGTTTCCCAACATTGTGCTGACGTTACTGATTATCCCTCCAGACGCTTCACATCTTCAGGGGACTCACTTTAACCACTGTCGATCGGGGGGGGGGGGGGGGGCGTCATTTACTAGCACAGGTTAATTCAACTGGAGTTCAACTGCAGGTGTTGGGGAGGGGGAGAAGCTCCTCCCCCTCCTCCTCCCCCCTAGATGGTCTCCCCCAGGGGGTGGTCTCCTCCAGGTCCTATCTGTGCAGCAGGACAAAGGCCTCCAGCTTCTCAGGGATGTTTCCTTGGTAGGGCAGGCTGTGTGTAACAATGGCCCTGGCAGCCAGACACTGCAGTGTGGTGTGGTTGATGGGCTGGATCAGGTTCTTGGACAGCTCCTTCTCATCCAGCAGGTCGCAGGCCGTCTGTCTGAAGGCGTTGGTGCTGTCGAAGTGCGTCCCGCTGGAGATCAGCAGGTTCATGATGTCAGGCTGGTTGTTGGCCGCCGCTACGTGCAGCGCGCTGTTGTTGTCGTCGTCGCGGGCGTTGACGTCGGCGCCGCACTCCAGCAGGACGGAGGTGACCTGCAGGGAGGGGAACTTGCACACGGGGTAGCGGCCCACACAGGTGGTGTTCCTGTCCACAGCCAGGTGCAGAGGGCTGTAACCACTCTTACCACATGGGTTCAGCTTCAGGAACCTGGGGACACACACACACACACACATCAGCTCTGCAGAACCTCCAGGGACCAACACAGACCAGACTAAGCAACGAGAAGGAGACCATGTTTGGTAAAGTACTCAAAACATGTTTTAGTTTAGCTTTGTTGGAGAAAGGAGCTTTGATATTCA
Source organism: Neosalanx taihuensis (assembly GCA_030340665.1). Classification (NCBI taxonomy): domain Eukaryota; kingdom Metazoa; phylum Chordata; class Actinopteri; order Osmeriformes; family Salangidae; genus Neosalanx; species Neosalanx taihuensis. The sequence continues at coordinate 958,853 of CM059316.1, read as the reverse complement.
CACTCATGACTAAGAGGCACATTAAAGCTCCAGTCGATGTTCCCCCAGTCTAGGCATGACGATACCCAGGAGGCCAGCAGCCTGAGCCAGCCTGAGCCAGCCCGAGCCAGCCTGGGTCCTGGTCCAGCTCACCTGTAGATGGTCTCCTTCTTGAAGTGGTCCTGTTCCACAGAGCAGGGCACCTTCTCCAGCAGACACACCAGGTGCAGGATGATGGCCAGAGCCTTGCTGAGCTGTGCAGGGTCTGGACCCAGCTCACTCTGCCCCAACGCTCTCTCGATCTCCAGCACGCTCTTCCTCAGGATGCCCATGAGGTCGTCGAACGACACGGAGGTTCCCAGGAGGCCCTTGGCCCGGTCCTGCAGCATGAAGGAGAAGAGCTCTGCGAAGGACAGCAGGCTGGAGGCAGTCATGGGGCTCAGGGGGTCCAGGTTGCTCTGCTGCATGTCCAGGGCGTACTTCCACAAGTTGATGCAGCGCTCAAAGTTCCCCGAGTCGGCGTAGACGGCGCCACGGTAACGGATGTAGTAGGAGGTGTCAGGGTGGGAGGGGCCTAGGATGCGCTCGCGGATCAGCAGGGCCTGCATGCGCATCTCGTCGGGGTCGGAGATCAAGCTGTCCAGCTCGTCCACGGTGCTCACCTCCCTGGCGTAGTCGTACGCCATGACCAGCTGTTTAGGCTCCTCCTTGTACAGGATGTTGTTGCTGGAGACAGGAAGTGAGCAGCCAAATTCATTATAAATGATGATGAGTTGCTGGATTCATCCCTCTCTCACCCATCTCTCACCTCTCCCCCTCTCCCTCCCCCTCTCCCTCCCTCCCTCCCTCCCTCCCTCCGTCCCTCCCTCCCTCCCTCCCTCCCTCCGTCCCTCCCTCCCTCCCTCCCTCCCTCCCTCCCTCCCTCCCTCCCTCCCTCCCTCCCTCCCTCCCTCCCTCCCTCTTACCTGTCACTGTACCTCAGGTCCATGGCTCTCCTCCAGTACTTCAGGGCTCCCAGCAGGTCCCTCTTCTTGTCCACGAAGGTGGCCCCCAGGAGCTCCAGGGCGTTGATCCTCTCTGCCCGGCTGGTCTGCTGGTGCTGTGTCAGGTAGTCCACGATGTTGGTGTGTCCTGTCACGCTGGCAGACAGCAGGGGGGTCATGCCGTAGCCATCATGCTCCATGGACGCTCCGTACTTCATCAGCATTTTCATGATCTCCAGGCTGCCCGACTCAGCACAGTCGTGGAGCGCCGTGTTACCTAGGAGACGAGGGGGGGGGGGGGAGTTAGGGTGATTGGCACATCCAAAGCTTTGGATAAAAGCGTCTGCTAAATGAATACTTGGGAATCAGTAGTGACCAAAGCAATGCAGACAATTGAAATATTCTTGACATATATTTATTTAACTGAAGAAAAATTCCTGGAAAAATTCCGGGCTATATTAACGCCTGTCAGAAATAAACTGGATTGAGACAACGGGGGGGGGGGATAAATAAACATTTGTTGTGTCGAGAGGGCAAAGAGGTGTCATATGTCACGGTGGAGACAACGTCATGACAACCTAGGATCAATGACCAATGACAAGACAGGATATTTCTGTCCTGGAGGGTGTAATTAGACTGTTGATGTCAAAGTAGCAGGACAGATTAGTCCACAGAGACAGTGTTCTAGTCCAGGTTACAGTTAATCCCTGTCTGGAGGCCTAAAGCCAATCACAATCATCAAACCTAAAATAATGATGTTGTCAAAATAAAAGCCTGTGATTTCCCCCAGGTCTCTCAGGAAGCTAGGTGGCAAATGCCTTGAACTTGCCAGCTAAACCCCTGCCCCTTCTCCCTCTGTCTGAGAGGGGGGGGGGGCATGGTATGTCCCAGTGATGTAAGAGATGTGCCAGTCAAAGACCTTGCCATGGAGGTGCTAATCTCTCCCCAGCAGAACAGAGCCTCAGAGAGAGAGAGAGATGTGTCTATCAAGGCTCAAATTTAGAACCAGCTAGGGTAGGTTCACTTCCTCTAATTGGTTTAGCTACAAACCAATTAATCCAGTTTGCTACGTTAACTTGTCAGTTCAAAGAGAAGGATGATGCTGGTGGACAGTTAGATAAGAAGCAATAAGAAAACATGACACATTATTATTAAAAACTACACGTTATGATTTTGACTACACTCAACTTTTAAAATAAGTAAATCCTTAGTATAGAGGAGCCCTTGTTTGAATGTAAATGAGTATTGAGATGTTGTGTCTGGACTGCAGTGACTTCCTGTTCACCTTTGACACTCTTCCTGTTGACCTCAGCTCCCCTCTCCAGCAGGTACTGAGCTATGTCCTTATGTCCTTTATAACAGGAGATCATGAGACAGGTGTGTCCATGTCTGTTGGCCACCTCCAGGTCTGCTTTATGCTCCACCAGGTACTTCACTATGTCCAGGTGCCCGTCAAAGCAGGCTGCCCTCAGCGGGGTGGAGTTAGTGAGGGTGGTGTTGTTCACAGAGGCTCCATGACCCAGTAAGGACTGGACCACCTTCAGGTGTCCAGCTGCAGAGGCTGCCCACAGGGGTGGGGCTCCTTCAATGGTCTCCCCGTCAAAGTTCACAGAGCCCCCCACCTCCACCGGGGCACAGCAGCACTCCAGCAGGTACTCCACCAGGTCCAGGTGGCCATACCTGGAGGCCATCAGAAGGGGCGTGGCTCCGTGGGTCTTGTCAGAGATGATTGACACGATCTCGTGCAGAGTTTTGTGCTCGAGCAGTTTCTGTAGCAACCGCAGCTTCCCGTCCCGGGCTGCGTTAAAAGTGGCTGTTTTTAAATCCATGTTTATATCTTCTTTCAAACACACAGGAGGAAACAGATTCAACTAATTAAAAAAGGTAATATAACACATTACTAGGAGAACACCTAAGAACACCAAATATAAAAAAAAAAAAAATAGGGAAGAGCGGAAGTCTTTTGTCTAGTTTCTGCTGTTAGCTACCTAGCTTAGCATAGCGGGCTGTTACTCAGCATTAGCTTAGCCAGCTGTGCTATATTATTATATATTAATAAATCCAGAAAGACACTGGTTATCTTCTAGCTAAACAGGATCCTCATACGTTATATTTGTAAATATAACCCCACTAGTCTGTACAGATGTCAAATGACTTCGTGGTTTAAATGCTGTCGTCTTGCTCAATGTTAGTCCAGCTCGTCATGTTATCAGACCCAGGCGATGTGGACTCTGTATCCGACTAAAGACACTAAGATGTGGGGTAGAAACACCATCCACCCCCCTGCCTGGTGGACAGATAACTATGTCAGGTTTCTATCCAGTATAAAGGCCAACTAGCTCCGTGTTTCCCCCCTAGGAGATGATAACTCTGCCGATGTCCTCACGGATTCAGTCCTTCCAGCTCTGCTCTCCTCGGGTTGGGATTTTCTGAGTTCTTTGATCTTTTCCCCCGTAAAAACAAAAATATACCCGAGTAAAGTCCCAGTAGCTATAAGATCCCGTGTCCAGCCTCCAGTATAGAGAGGGGAGGCAAGGGGGGCAGATTAGGGTAGATTGTCCTCCCAGATCAGATCACGATTCCCTTCTGCCTGTAACAATAAAATCCTTTTTTTAGGGGCAACTCTTCCTTTGATTGACGTGGATTTCATCCAATCAGGAGGCCTGCTGGTTGGTGACGTCATTTAAGGAAGAGTTCTTGGTTAAAGTGAAATAGACCCAACTTCATTTAGAATCTAAATAAAACACATGACGATGTTTCTATCTCAGTGATTGACATGTTGCACGTTGTATTGTTCCGGAATTAGACATTAATGCTGAAGGAAAACTAGAAAACAGATATATAAGTAGGCCTATTATAAACTGTAGGGTGTTGTCATAGAAACATAGCGCCCCTTAGTGGCCAATCGAGCAAAACACCGATAATAATAACTTTTATACCTTTTTTGGTTTAGTTTAATAAGATTAATCAGACATTGACGACCGCGCATTAAGTTTACCAGAAAGTGTTTATTCAGCAACTGTATGCAAACAAGGAAATGACCCTTAAATATGCCAACAGAGCTGATTCTGATCATGAACAGTTTACAAACCAAAGCCTAAACACACCATTGAGAAAATGCCTAATAAAGAAGAAATTAAATTATGTGCTTAAACAAACGAGATCTTCCACTTCCTTAAACCAAATACATCATGGGAATAAATCACACTAAAGAGGAGATACATACATTTGACAGTGGGGATTTACATCACTTTAGTCCATCATGAGAATGTCTTTCTAAAGATGAACAGTTTCAACCCAACAACAAAGTTTAAGATTTTGACCCAATGTGTATAAAAACTACAGTCCCCATATCACCAAATCATATTCACACTCCATCCATATTAGGCCTGTTTGTTGTGGCCATAAAACCAGGATAATCGGGGATCCTGTCCACATCACACAACAACCAACATTATGTTTATTGGGATTATGAATCCAGGGTCTGATGTCCGTTCTGTAATCTCAATAAGGTGAGCAGTGACCAGTATGTTCATACATTCAGTTAAACAGTGTCGTAAAAAAAAAAAACACATTACAGAACCCAACCCACTTAATAAATAAATTGCTAAATTTTCAACATTGACTTATATAATGATCAGAGGATCCAGAGGGAGGAGTTGGGGGAGGAGTTTAAAATAAATTCATAGCACAGCGGTGGTCTGTTTTAACTCACGTCTCAAAGATGTAGGAATGTTGCAGAATGCAAGACTCATTGTTTTAGATCATTACAAATGGGGGGGGGGGGGGTATTATAATAATTGACATGGCTGATCGGGGACCAACATCTGAACATGGAGGCTTTGGATATACACATCAACCTTACCTTAAAAACTAGCATCTGCATATTAAATCTAAAACTCGCTTAACAAACAAAGCATCTGTTCTGCCATGAATCACTGTTTGTGGGATTTGGATCAGCAGTTCCTGTGTGAACCAGGAACTAAATCCCAATTCTTTACCTCCCATTCCTGCTTCAACAGGGAAATCAGTCAAGAAAAAAATGAAACATTGACACCATTTAAACACCCATCAGACCCTCCTTATAAGGGGGGCACATAGTGCTTTCAGACAGTGCAAACATTGTAGTTTGGAATCTCACTTGTATTTTTTTTTAATTGCTCTAAAATGTAATCTTTTCCACCTCCCATCCTTGAAGAACCTCTCTGGATTTCACAGGTCTGCCAACAGCTGAAGGAACCAAGGCTTTAACATGTGAAGAGGAGGGAGGAAAGAAACAAAACACAGTGTTACATATTCAAACAGGGGGCCATAGAGAGCTGGGATCTGGGTGTGATGAAGATGATGATGAGGAGAAGTGACAGGGGGGCGTGTTCTGCTGGTTAGGATCCAACACGTGTTGTTGTGGTCTTCTTGTTGGAGAAGAAACTTCTGAGTAAGACGACCTGGCTGATGCTGACCACCAGCAGGATGAAGGCCTCTCCGATGGACCAGAAGGCCACACGGGTGTTGAGGTCTTCAGCCCGGCTACGACCCTGAGCCTCCCTTAACCGGAAGTGTGTCTGGTGGTCGATCACAGACTTCAGAGCTTCGTGGATGGATACGCAGGCTGACTCCAGCTGAGACAGAGAGAGGTGTGGGGGAGAGAGGAGAGAGAGATGGAGAGGGGGGAGGAGAGAAAGCAGAGAGACAGAGATTATGGAAGGTCACCACTGTTGTATTCATTCACCAGAACGTACACAAATGTCCAATGTGAAGGTGTACCAGCTGAGGGGACTGACCTGAGTGAGGGCGGAGACTCTGTTCCCAACGGGGAAGAGAGGAGGGTCTTCTCCCACCTGGAAGTCAAAGTAGACCGTCTTGTGAGTGAAGGTGGAGAACTCATTGCTGAAGCAGAATTTGTAAGTTCCGTTCTTAGCAGCAGTGAAGGTGAAACTGTCGTATTGTTTCTTCATCTCCTTGTAGAGGACCGTTCCCTCTGGGTCTTCCAGGCGACAGTCCACATCATAATGACCACCGGTTACCACCTACACGGACACACACAGATAGGTACGTTATGGTTTTTTAAGTCTTATTTTATTTATTTTGTACTACTGATCCGTTGTTTTCCCCATTGTCTACTACTACATTTTATTGATGAATCGCAACAGTAAACGGGTTATTCATCAGTAAAACTCCTGTACCTGAAACTCCAGAGTACACTTAGTGCCGATGGTGATGTCTTCATAGAAACACTGCTTGGCATTATCAGGGAGCTCGAAGGTTAATTCAGATCCTATCGCCCATCCGCATAAGAGATGGACCCAGAGCAGCTGTACCAACACCCACATAGCACCGTGATGGAAGAACATCTTCAATCTGATCACGTTTAGGACCTGCTAATGACATCAGAAATCAGAATACATAATTAGGTGTTAAGCAACAACATTAACACATCTTAACTGCATCACCAACCAGTTAAACCGGATAGACTAGTATCGGCTAGCTAACACTGTTAGCTCCACGGCTAGCAGCTACATTATAATCTGTCGGTTAACTCGTGATAAACATCGAGTAGCAAAGTTATGATGGTTCCAGAATAGACAAATACACTATATGTCTACGGATATAATTGTACATTGTAATTCCACTAAACGTATTTCATGATTTAATTCAATATTTGGGTTCAGCTAGCTCAACATTACTCACCTAAAATCCCTCAAGCGGCTGCTAAGAGACGTAAGAACGGGCGTGGAAGGCTATTGGCTGAGATCTGGAAGGATCCGCCTTTTCTATTGGTCCAGTTAAACTAGGAAGTACAATGTTACTTTCAAAATAAGAGTCTCACATGTAGACACTACAAGAAAGCAATGTTGCACAAATAAATGAAAGACATAATCCATCCTCCACTTCTCTTCCACGTTCACGGCATTAGTATAATTAGCATAATGTATAATAATTATTGATATAACAAAAATAACTATAATATATCATGTTTGGCTTGTATTGGATTTGGCTCATCATGATGTCAGTCATAGTCAGTCAGTTTATATGTAAACTCTCTCGCTCGCGTCGTGGCCTCTAGATGGCGGTGATGGACCAGGGATCTAGTCTCGTGTGCAAACAGTCAATTCACCAAGGGGAGCAAGTGAGCCCCTCAATGCCACGTCCATGATAACATGGTGCATCGGTTTAATGACTACGCAGTCTTGGAAACGTTCCAGAGCTTGAAACATACAGTGTACAGTGTCACATGCCATTTAAAGCATGAACTGTACTGTACTCTTGTGGCCTGTGGACAAGGTTCTGTGGATAGTTCTGTAAGGTTCTGTAAGATTCTGTGGGTATTCCTGTAAAGTTCTGTGGATAGTTCTGTAAGGTTCTGTGGATGGTTCTGTAAGGTTCTGTGGATGGTTCTGTAGATAGTATACCAACAACACACTCTTCATACATTCAGAGCAGGTTGAAGCATGATCCGTAGCAAGACATTCGTCAGCATGTTTGAGTCCAACAGACAGGCAGTGGCGTGCAGTGGAGGGTTACTGGCTGGTGTCGTGGTGTAGTTACCCCCCAGCAGAGCAGGGCGCGTGGAGGGTTACAGTGAAGTGTTGGTGCGTGCTTGGCAAGGATAGCGTGTATAACAGGATCATGGCATTGCCAGCCCTTAGTTCAGAAACCCCTTATCTTTCCGAGGGCTAACATGGTCAGGCCAAAGAGACACAACACGAGCCAAAACAAATGTTGACAGAGGTTTGTCGTCACAGGAGGACATTACGCATGATGACGTCACCGCAGATGAACTGCTAGTTAGATGTGCATTTATAATTCCTGATATACAGGTGAACTTTATATATTATAGAATAATGATTAACTGTATCGACCTGTGTGTGTATCGACAGGTTTATTGTACAGGCCTATATCTATTACTCAAATGTATGAAAAGCAGGTTTAGGTTTACACAGGTGTTAACAGTGATAAACTGTGCACCTGTTTACTTTGAATAGTTTCTGCTCTTGCGTTTAGTAACAAAGCTCAGGGTGACACAAGGTCACTAACAGAAGTAACCCAGACTGGTGCTGGAATGACTGGCAGACCTTGAACACTATGTTCTTTTTGGAATACACTCCTGTTTTTCCTCCTGTTCCTCTCTCTCTCTCTCTCTCTCTCTCTCTCTCTCTCTCTCTCTCTCTCTCTCTCTGTCTTTCTCTCTGTCTCTCTCTCTGTCTCTGTCTCTCTTTCTCTCTCTCTGTCTCTCTCTCTCTCTGTCTTTCTCTCTCTCTCTGTCTTTCTCTCTGTCTCTCTCACTCTGTCTTTCTCTCTCTCTCTCTCTGTCTCTCTCTGTCTGTCTCTCTCTCTCTCTCTCTATCTCTCTCTCCCTCTTCGTGTCCCACCCCCCCTTTCTTTCTCTCTCCCCCCTTGTCTATCTTTTACGGTTCCTCACCAGTGTGAATGTTAAAAGAGACCATGTGCTCGATTAGAAATACAAAACATTCCATACTGCATTTCTTTTAGTTTCTACTGCATTTCTGTCCATCCTGATTATATTTCATGCATGTGGTGTGATTTTCATTTGGATCAGAAATTCCTAAAAACAAATAGTTTACCTTGACTTTTACTGTGTATGGAACTGAAAAGATCCTCAGAACAGAAATGGTTAACATTTGTAACATTTGTTAACTATTAAGTTTGTCTCCTGGAACACAATGTTCTCCATATAAAAATGGATATGAATCTATACATTCTGTACTGTCTTACGAATTCAAGTGACTGATTCATAAAAATTGATTAGTGTTTGGCTATTAACATCATTTTAACTGTGTTACAACACACAGAAGAAAAAACTTTGAAATCACTTGACATGGAGATACCATGACAGATATATTTAATGGATGGCTCGTTATAAAGCTCTGTGGAAGCCTGATAGTGACTCTTCATTAGAATCAGGTGTGCTGGAGCAGGGAAACCTTCAGGACAGTGGCTCCCTAGGACCAGGATTGGACACCCTTGTTTTACAGGAATCTTGCATGGTCAAAATGTGCATGATATGAGGAAAGAATAGCCCAAATAGCGTGTGAAGATTCAACATTATCAGCATGTTTTACATAAGTCAGACCTTTGCCTACTTTTAATCTGTTGGTATCTCAGAAGCTGAATAGTCAGTTCAGTGAGTCACGTCTGTCTGACATTCATGAATGTGTTTTATAAAGGGTTGTTTGTTACTCAGCACATTTCCAGATGGAATCCATGTTACCCTCAGTCCTGACTATATGTGTTTCAGAACAGTATGACTGTTGATTGCTCTAGGCTATATAAAGAAATACATTTGACCAAAACCACCTTGAAAATAACCTCCAACTTTGTTTTGGGGGGTTAATATCCCCTCTGACACTGCCTGAATTAGACTTAGGTGGGTTCGGGATGAGAGACGCCCTACAGAACAAGGTGGGCTGTGGCTCAACTGACCAATGGGAAGTCCACATTATGAGGTTGAGGTACACAGCTGATGACGTGCCCATGAAATCTTATCTTATGTTTCATCACATGTTTGCCCAGATTTAGAACAATAGGCTGTTGGCATATGCTTAACAGTTCAGCATTTTTAGATTAGATTCAACTTTAATGTCATTACACAGGTACAAGTACAGGGTAACGAAATACAGTTAGCATCCAACCAGAAGTGCAAAACAGTTATTAAACAGAATATAATAAATATAAGTATACTCAGAATATACACAGTATGAACAGTATAATCAGAATATACAGGGTATGTACAGATTAAAGTGATTTTAGACAAATGTACAGCTGTATAGTACAAGATGCTACAGTATTAAACAGAAATTACAGGGTTGCATGTATGTACAGTTTGTGCAAATGATGCAATGAGCAGATGTGCAAAATGAACAAATGAAAAGCAGTAACAGATGTGCAGATGTGCAAAATGAACAGATAGTGCAAATAACAACTCAATTATGCAGGTGGTGCAAACAAAAAATGAACAAACAGAAATGAACAGAAATGTGCAAATATAGGGTGGCGGGGGTTCAATGGGGGCGCGGGGGTTATATAGGGGGGTGGGGTGTAGTGGAGTTCAGGAGTGTCACAGTTCTGGGGAAGAAGCTGTTCCTCAGTCTGCTGGTTTTAGACCGGAGTCTCCTGAGGCGCCTGCCGGAGGGCAGGAGGGCAATTTGGATCTAGTAACAGACCCTACTTCAAATAAGAACAAGCTTATAGGGCAAACTGTCTCCAAAGTTACTGCTCTGATGATCCAAGCATGTGCAGTCGGTACCAGACAGTCTGTACTCAGATGTTGACATGTGTTCCCCCCCTCTGCACGGTGGAAATCTGGACCATGGTGACATCATGTGCACACATGATTCCTATAATTCACCACTCTGGAAAACAAGAAATTTAATCATCAGTGCCCAGAGCCCAATCCCAAAATTAAATATCATAAACTCAGATCAAACCACCCAAAACTGTTATGTAATCAACGACCTTTCCCCCCTGTCCGTGTTGTTCCCAGGGTCTGGACCCCTGATTGTCTCGCACCAGAGTGCCTCTATTATTCAATGTCCCCAAACCTTCTAATGCACGCGCTGTGACTGATGCCTCCTAATGTCTCGTGGAGACCAGAAAGATACCTTCTGTTTTGGAAATCATTCACCTACAGAAGTTCTCACTGAGTCTAGTAATAGTCACTTTGAATTCTGCCAAAAAATAATGTGCACAGTGTATTTGTAATGGGTGTGGAGGTACTGTATGTCTATATGTTGTTTTATTCTTCTTTTAGCATTTTTTGTATTTATTGTGTTTTTAGTATATGTTTAATTTGATTTATTTTAGTACATTTTAATGTCTCAGGTATATTTATTCTAGTTATTATGAACACTTATTAGTTATTTTAGCACTAGGTTCTACTTTTTGCACTAACTAGAAGCACTTTAAATTTCGTTGTACCTGGTGACAATGACAAATAAAGATCTATCTATCTATCTATCTATCTATCTATCTATCTATCTATCTAATGCCAGTTGAACATGCAATTAGGATTTTTTTGGGGGGTGGACATATTTAAGAAGCACCTGTTGTAACTGCTGCATTAATAAGGTTATGATGTTTTCACTATAAGACTATTAGTGTGTGATTAAGACTTTAATGTGGGAAAGATACCAATGTGATTAAGAACACGACCTTGCCTTTAGTTAATCAATAATTCTATTAGTTTCCAGTTAAGAAATAATCAACCCAACCATGAATGCTAATATACCTACCTCTATCCCGTTATTGTGCAATAGGCCAGACAACCTACAGGTCAAGGGATCATCCTTTATCATCAGAACCAGAATCAGTACGTTACGAAATATATATTATTATAATTAGTATTTTTTATTGTCTAATAGAAGTGAGATAAGGAGATAAAAAGTGAACTCTAAAATAACATGTAATCACACACACACACACAGACAACAAAAACAGCCATACACACACACACACACACACACACACACACACACAACCAAACAGCCTATTAACTAAGTGTGTGTGATGGCAGTGGTATTTCAGCTGCCAGTGATTTAGAACAGTGCCTCTTTCATGATCAGGGGGTCACAAACAATCCTTATTCAAACACTTCCTTGCTTTCCTACAGGCACTATTGCATTTATGAGGTTCATGTTGTTTAATTATAACTTGTTTAACTGAATGTTCTTGTGGCTCTTCTCTTTGGCACTTGTTTGGTTTCTCATGATGTATGTTTCATGATCTAACTGTAATGTTCTGGGGCTATCATGTTGTTCTGATCAGTGATCGATGAGCTTTTGTAAAACGCTCTCTTGGAAGTCACTTTGGATAAAAGCGTCTGATAAATGAATAGATGAACAAACTGCATGTTGTTAATTGTCTGATGTTATGCAATGTAACTGATCATATTTTGGGGACTTTATTTAAAACTACAAAACTAACACAGCCATATCTTCAAACAACAGACACAATCCCTGGAGAAGCTGAGTCTTGTTCTAACAAAGGTGTTTTTATTAACATTTAGTCACCAGTGAAAAAGCCAATTAAATTCACCCTACAGAAAACATGGCAAATACAATACAGGCATTTAAAAAACATATTACAACTAGAAAACGTTACTTTTTGCTAATCTCGCAATTTAACCAATCTGACTGTACAATTTATTTTATGTTACATCAAGGTTTTGACAGGTGAATTTATGAAATAAGACAATCCCCTCCACAGTATAAATGCTCCATTTAGAGTTAAACTATTCAGCACAGAATCCCATTTTTGTTCTATAGATCTTTAAGTGGTTGGAGAAATTACTTTTAAGTTAACTCATTTCCATCCATCTCCCATTTCAACATTTGGCCTTAACAGTACAAAAACACACATTGTATTTTTCTACAACCCCACATCCCCACCAAGAGCAATGTGATGGTCATCTAAAAAACATTTGGGAATCATCTAATGACCCAGAGAAAACCCTCCCCACCAATCAGAACTCCCCCTGCATCCTTGCTGGGAGATCATTGGTTGGTTTGTTGTTGTTGTTGTAGTTGTTGATGTTCCTCTACCAAAGTGTTCTGTTGTTGTGGTTCCCTGCAGTGTTGTTCTGTCTGTGAAACAAGCCTTGAGTTGTGCTTCACTGTAAACCGAAGATTCTGAATGTGAATCAGAACTAAGGAAGGTGTTGGTGTGTCGGAGCGGTTATCACAGGTCACAGACACACAGGAATGCTGCTGGTGGGGAGAGAGATTCTCTTCTGGCCTGGCTAACAAAGAGCAGATTCAAACCCGTGGGCTAAAGCCTTTTCAGGCTTTCACTCTGCGCTCATCAGTATTTGTGTGGCATGAACCAGACAGTGATAAAGCCATTCTAATTACTGTTACTGAACCGCCCGTTGACTCCAATATAAATGGCTCCTCTTTTTGTCTCGGGGTTCCTCATTTGTTTGTTGAGGGTTTTCTTCTTTTCATTCCGTCTCTTTTGCAGTTTCAATCTGACTGTATTTACAACAATTGTCATTCTGAACATGATGCATCCTCAGTTGTTCTCCTGCGAAATAGTGGTTACCTGTCAGAGAGAGAGAGAGAGATGGAGGGAGAGAGAGAGATGGAGGGAGAGAGAGATAGAGGGAGAGAGAGAAGGGATATTCGTATCAGAACCTTCCAGTGATGAAAAAAGCAGTACTTCTGAATATATGTGTTCTACTGTTAAAGGCTGGCAGTGGTTGTAGTGGCTGGATTAATCTAACTCTCAGAAACAACAGATGAGTCTTTTAATAGAGATTCAGATTCAGTTTCAGGTTCTGAAATCTGATCCGTAAAAAAATGTGACCCCTTTCGATCTCTCCACTTTCCAGATCCTTCCATGGTCCACAACTTAACAAAACGTGTCTAAAGTGATTGCACAGGTAGAGAGATGGCAGATCCTGAGTTCATTGTGTGCCCATGTTTCCCCTATCTTATCTCTTAAGAACAGTGTTGTAATCTTTCATTGACAAGCAGCCGTTTGGTCAAGGTAAACTTATGCAATTGACAGATTCCTGATAAGGTCGTTTTTTTTGTGTGTGTGTGCTTTTGGCAAACCCACAGTGTTGTTCAAGCCTCAGGATGGGTGTTCCAGCTATGCTACAGACACAAACACCCCCCCCCCCCCCCTACCCAGCCACAATGCTGCCTTTCACATGCTTAAACCATTAAAACTGCCTTGTGGAACAAAATCTCCCTGTAACCACATCTGGTTGAGATTGAGAACAAATTCCTGGGCGTAGATGCTACCATTAAATAAGCATTACATCAGAATCTTTAATCATAGGAAAGTCTTAAAATAGTAGGTGGTGGAGGTGGCTGTAAACACTGATGATTGCAAAACCTTTAATGACAATGGAATGTCCTTTTAACTAGAAATAGAAAGCTATAGTCTCTGCCTGCACATTGTACAAAGTCTATACCAAGAAAATGGTAGCTAAGAAGATAAAGTACGGATAAGTTCTTCTGATCTTTTCATTCAGATAAATTGTTGTGTTATGACTGGCTGTCTGTGATTAAGCTTTCCATGAAGAACACCTTTGTTCCCCAGTAAACACACCACTCATGCAGGCGGTTATAGGCATGTATATGACTTAACAATGGCTAAGAGTAATAGATGAAAAGCTCAGACGTTTTATGAAGAAAAAAAAAGAACAAACATATTTTGTGACGCCAACTTGGATCCATCTTGATAAGCTGTCGTACTCAATGGGAACTGTTTGTTTGAAATATAATATCCTTGAAGGTAGTTAAGGAGTATGACATGAAAGTGAATCAGTATAGGACAGCTTGAGTGACACACACACACACACACACACTGTCAAACGTGTGTGAACTAGCTAGAAAGATGATCGCTAGGAAACGAGGTCCAATGAAAAACCACGTTCATAAAAGTTCATAAACTCCCCTTGGTTTTAAACCAATACAAAAGCTTTCTTTCTTTTGGCCTCAGTGAACTTCACTTTTGTTGCCAGTAAAAGGCATTTTTAAACAAGCTGTAATTTAGCAGGCTTCCTTACCGGGGGCGCTCTCTCTCCGTATTTGCTCCAGAAGGTCATCTTGACTACGTTCTTGTGGCCGGTTCTCTGGTCGAAGGTCTGGCAGTGTTGGAAAGGGGGGCTGTACAGATGCAAGCTGGCCGCACGGTCAGTGTGGCTGCTGTTCTCCACCCGGTGGAGACCTGTAGCGTCTGGACCACAGTGTCACATGTTAACATGATATGTGACATAGGAATGGCAAACACTTCAACTCTCACTAGCTTGACCTACAACATACACGTGTGTGCTTACGCACACAGTTCACACACGCACACACACACACACACATCACCAAACATGGACAAGACTCAACCGTCACTCTGTACTGCACAGACAGTGTTACTAGGCCTCATTTTATCACAGATTATCAATGAACACTGAAAGATTGAAATCTGTAAAAGGGAGAGTTTAATTTATGGGTGTGGATGTTCTGGTAAGATGTTTACAAACACATTGAGTGTGTGTGTGTGTGAGTATGTGAGCATGTGTGTGAATGTAAGCGTGATCCGTGTGTGCGTGCGTGCGTGCGTGTGTGTGTGTGTGTGTGTGTGTGTGTGTGTGTGTGTGTGTGTGTGTTAGGCCTCACCGTTGATGTAGCCACACTTGTTTTCCTGCAAGATACTCTGGGATTTCTGGACCAGTTCCCCGTTGGTCTTCTCTTGGGGCCATTCGTACAGCGTCTCTTTCAGCTGCCCCTTCAACATCTTCATGAAGCAATGAGAGTCTGTGTGGTCATGGATGCTGCTGCAAGTGGCACACAGGCAGAGCCAGTCAGAACCATGCTGTTATCACTGGCTGATTCTTATTCCCACTGATTCTGATTCCTTATCCTAATTATGATTCTCATTCTGATTCAGATACAGATTTTGATTCTAATTAATAATTCAGATTCTAATTCAGATTCTAATTCTGATTCTGGTTCTAAGCACGCCAGTAAACGGAGTAGTAAAACGTTATTAGCTTTACAAAAAGTGGAAAGCCTCAACAATAATTGTTATAGGCAGAAGAATGTTATAGACATCTTAAAAGAGGGTAATGTTTGGATGACTGTGGTACCCCTGGTGTGGTTGACTGCTGGCTGTGGAAGAGCTACGAGACACAGGAACTTCAAATGTCCAGTGGAATCTTTGAAAGACTCTTTAATGCTGCTGGACTGGGATTTATAGTTTCACTTTCAGGTTCACTCATACTTGGTGAAAAAAAAACAGGACTTAGTGTGACTACTGTGCCTCTATAATAAGACAGTAACACCATTCTTATTATGTTATATTCAACTTTATACCAGATGTGATCATTCACATTTAGATCATTCCTCTTATCCAAATAATTGCACTCCTGATATGACTTAATGAACATCGGACTCTCTAATCTTCCTGTTCCTTCCCACGGTTTGATTTCATAAGTTCTAAAGTTCAATATAAGACTGGCAAATGATGCGTTAACCTCTAGCTGTATTAAGATAGTGGAGGTTTAACTTGGTATAGAAATAATGATATAGTAAACTGTAGTGTGAAGGCCAGACTGTCAAGTGCAGAAAATAAAGGATCTGCTCTCATACGAGCTTCAAGTGAACTTGGGTTTGGAGGATTTGAATGATGTTAGAAGGTGTGTAGTGTCTTACCTGCCATGTCCCTCGCCCCAACACAAGATCATCAGGTTAAATTTCCCGTTGCCTTCATCTACTAGATTCCTGGTGTACCTGAACAAGACAAGCCACAGGTGTGAGAGAGGGAGGGGAGTGGGGAGGAGGGGGAGGAGGGGGAGGCGCTGTGGTCAAACTGGGTGTCATAACAAAATGAAAAAAAAAAATCAGTTTTTAATGACTGAAAATGTGCAGTTGAAATCTAGTATCTATTTATTACTGATCCAGGTGAACTGGAAGAGTATGTGTGTGTAACAGGGATATTGTGTGAGTCTGTGTATAAAGGTGTGTTATGTTACTGGTTACTGGTGTTACTGGTTTTATAGTAGTAGGCCTATGGGTATATTAACGCTCATTCACAGCTGCAAAGGATTCACATCAGAATAATTATAAGACTCACAATGAATGAGTATTCAGTTCACGAGTCATGGGTGATTTAAGATGATCAGAGAGGAAGATGAGAGTCTTGACATTTTAAAGGTATCCTACTCATGACGTATCTTGGCATAGCTAAAGTCATATAAGAACCAACCGCACTTATTAATAGAATTCAGGTCAGGCGACTCTAGAATCACACAAATCTAAACGCTACTAAGTTCAGGCTGAATTTAGATGGAACTTTTATGAGGCAATAGGAAACAGATTTGAGAGTGAACAACTTTTTAACCCCCACTCCTCCCTGCTCATAAATAGTTTCCTTCTTACAGTACATGGAATTAGAACCATTTGTGGTGTTCATCATGCTGTAGGCCACAGTTATCCATGGTCATGCTCTCTCCCCTGCAGGTTCCTCAGTATTTGCAGGGTGAGGTCATAGAGAAGCTCACAGAGAGAGGGGGAACAGCCCGTGCTCAGATCCAGCGGGTGTGGATCCATCTCTAAACCCTGATTGGATGACGTGTCCCCACCCTCCACTTACCCCTCTCTAGTCAAAACACTTGCACAGGGAGGGACAATTCTGTGGACAAGTCTGTTTTTGCGCACAAATCGCTGCGCACAACTTTCAATGGAGGCTCCTTTACCAGCAGTGCAAAAACATGCAATATGCTAATTGATTGGGGGGGATGCAGTCACATTGAGTCTTTTTTTTTTTACATTTTTTTTTTTTGTTGTCAGTTATACCAAGTTGTCAGACGTTTAATTTGCCCGTTTTTAGAATAATTAAACTTTAAACTGCTTTTTGGTTGTATTTGAAAACGAATTACGATTGTTTCTTTGAAGAGAGAAAAAAACCTGATTTATCTACTTTACATGTTCATTAAAGACTATCTTTTTTTTCTGTGGGTATTAGTCTGCTGTTTATATGCCCATGAAAGTGGATGGATAAGGATGTACTTTACTGTATCAATGCCAAATAGCCATTTATTAAGCTGTATTAAAATAGCACACTGGTAATGTAGAAAAAGTGAAGTTAAAAAAGAACAACAACAGTTTAAAAGGGGAAATCTTAGTAGCTTTACCTGTACGTGTCAAAAAAGGCATATTTGTTCCAATCCTCTGGATTACTGTCATAAGCCTCCATGATGTTCTGGACCTCCTCCACATTGATATGGTCACTTTCAAAGATCTGATGCAGAATCTGGATCAGCTCATCAAGACTCTGGGGTTTAGTCACCTCGGTATGGTCCATAGCTGGATAAGAGTGTGTGTGTGTGTGTGTGTGCGGATCCTTCTATCTGATGCAGGGCAGCTTCAGGCTTTTTAAATCTACCATTTGGGCCGAACTATTGTGGACTGTACCATTATGGAAAAGAATGAACGCCTACTGCAAAGTTCAACTTCAAACCCCTCTAATGACTAGACATTAAAAAAAAATATTCCCTTCGACCTCATACCATCTGTCGTATTGCGCAGTATAATTCGAATAGGATTTCCAAGAAAAATGCATATATGTGTCGAGATATTTCTTCTTATAAATTAATTCCCCTACGTGGACAACATGGACTAGTCCAGATGTAAATGCCCAGTTGCACTAACAATCTTTTCTTTTCTTCCCAGCAGGGCTCTTGGGCTCCTTTGCCTTCAGCTCACAATAGGAGGCCTCATCCTTGTATAGGAAAGGGATGGACTTGATATAACAATGGGGCAGAAATGGGAAAGAAAGTTAGATTGGTCCCAATACAAGTCAGGTTGAATGCATAGACACGCGCATGGGGATGTCTATATATGTCCTACAGAGCTGACTAAATGCAGTTAATAGTTAGAGTGCAATAGCTTCAAAGTGACTTTATTCCAAACCTAGAAACTATGAATAGGGATATTCAACAATATCGATAATTAGAAAAATAAGAAGAATGCCCTTTATTGTCATTATACAATTGTAAAACGAGATTTGGAGACTTCTCCTAAAACAGCGTCAGACAAACAGGTGCCATAAACACATACAAATACATTATATAATTAAAAGCAGCAGCATCACTATAAGTAAAAACGGTTGAAGTGCATGTGCAACAATACAATTGATTAAAGTGCGTGTGAAACAGGTAAAACATTGAAATCGGTTTGAGAGCATGTAATTATCATCATCGATCACGTTAACAAACACTGAAAACAATATTAAAAGACAGCAGACTGTCATAATGGACTGTTATATAGCATTGTGATAGAGTAAGTATTTTTGTTTTAATTCAAATGCAAAACGTATTGCTTATGTGCTCAAATGAGCTCAAACTACTGAACAAACAAACGGATGAATGACCGTGTTTTTGAGTTGGACTGTCGTGCAGCACATTCGATTTCTGTTTTACCCCCTGACCCTGGTAAAAACAGTGTTACTTCCACCACACATCACTGTACTGGCCAGATCCTGTCTTCACAGAGGCTCTGCAAATCTAACAGGTAGTCTTCAAGTCATTCAGACACAAGAGCTACAGAGGGGCCAGTCTGGAAGAGTTTTAAATCATGTTTTTAAGACAGAATATACTACCTCTTCCAGTAACTTAGGTTATACCAGTAATGGCTCGTTTACTTAACCCCAGTGTTAGATGCATCAGCATACAGGGACATTTTTCCAACCATTTTTTAGGGTTAGTTTGATCAGGGATGCCGGTGTGACTGGAGCATTAACCAGCTGAAAGTGCCACGCATGTTCTTTCAGTCTATTTCCATCTAGTTCAATAACCTTCAGCTTAACTTTTCAGCATACTCTACCGCCACCTTGTGGTGGGATGAAGCTCATTCAGTCAGATGTGCAGATGCCTGATCAAAAACCCTACAATCCAACCATGTTACATTGAATAAAAATGATAAGGTGACATTCAGACCTATTATATAGTGATGAAAAAATTCCATCCTTCCCAATGTGTGAAATCCTCAACCTTGACCAGGCTTCAATCACCAGACCCATGCAGTCTACATGAATTAAAGGGATCTTTTCCTAGATAACACAGTTCCAGTACGATAAAAACCTACAGGATGTCTTAAACACAGTTAGAATCAGACACCAAATAAATGTGGCGTTGCTTTAAATGAACAGCACGGTGTGATCCAGCAGGGCTGCCGTAGCAGCAGATGAATGGTCGACGTGTTTCCGCAGAGCAACAATGTATCTGAGCTTCATCTAACATCCAGATACCAGGCCAGCTAGACGGGGTTCAGGAGGGCTGAAACAGTCTTTTAAAGACTGATATCCCATTCTTCTTGTCCCTTCATACAAACATAACATCATGATTAAAGCCATTTTAATATTCAACAACCATGGGAAACCCAGGCTGTCTAAATTCTACGAGCATTACGTGAGTATTCCTCTGGTTCTGCAAATATTCTGTGCATTTATCTTGCTGGTTCCCTCTGTAGTCATACTGACTGACATCCTTGCAAGTAGCAATCTACGAAAATAAATATCCAGTAAAATATCCACAATCAGAAGACTAGTAAAACGATGTGTTGTCATTGGCAAAAATGTAATTGTATGTCAACATGTACTTCCTGCTACTGTTAAGCCTTTATAACACTGTCTTAACAGTCAGTTCTGCTGAATATGTCATTTATGAATCCACCACTGCCACATTAATATGTAGTTTAATAAGGGTTAGTTGTCCCTACAGTGTAGTACCAGAGAGATAACTTGGTCCAGTCATTTATACATGTTGGAACTGAGCTACTAGTTAAACTATACTGTTTCAGTCTGGGAAAACTTCAACTAAATAATGCAGCGGGCCCAAGAGTATCATTTACACGAACTAATGACATTCGTGCCGTATTGTTAAGGTTGTGTAGACTTAAGAGACATTTAAAGATGAATATTCAGTGTGTGTGTGTGTGTGTTCCGTGTGTGACGTCACATGACGTCACGTGACGCGCCTCATGCCCTTGTGATGGTCTCGTGCTCCACACCGTCTGCAGACCAGACTGTTTATTAATCTGAGCATCTATGCTATAAGCAAAACACAAATAAAAACAGAATGCATTGTAAAACATGGGATATGTTCTCGTTTACACGAGCTAACTTGACCAGTCCTTTGATCTCGACTAAGTAATTGGATTTAAATCTCAAGGTAGTCGTCAATGACAACCTAACCAACCTTCCATATCGCAGTACTACATCTGTGTCAGCTGTTACTGAGAAATGGGATCTGCAGCCCCTCATGATTCACTTCTAAATCCCCCTCTGGAGCACTGGGACTCAGACCATATGGCCTGTTAGTCAGAGAGCCTGTTGAACCAGTGAGAATGGCAGCCTCCTCTCACAGTCCTCTGAATCATAGCAGAGGGGCCGGATCTCTTACAAGGCAGACACGGCTTCACCTCTCAATGGTGTTTGTTTATCTCCTGGTACGCCTGCAGTGCACACACAGCCTCAGTCATCAGACCAGTTACAGACCACATACCTCTCTCTCACTCTCTCCCCCCTCCTCTCTATCTCTGTCTCACTCTCCCCCCTCCTCTCTCTCTCTGTCTCACTCTCACTCTCCCCCCTCCTCTCTCTCTCTGTCCCTCTCTCACTCTCCCCCCTCCTCTCTCTCTCTGTCTCACTCTCCCCCCTCCTCTCTCTCTCTGTCTCACTCTCACTCTCTCCCCCCTCCTCTCTCTCTCTGTCTCTCTCTCACTCTCTCCCCCCCTCCTCTCTCTCTCTGTCTCACTCTCTCCCCTCCTCTCTCTCTCTCTCTCTCTCTCTCTCTCCCTCTCTCTGTCTCACTCTCACTCTCCCCCCTCCTCTCTCTCTCTCTCTCTGTCTCACTCTCACTCTCCCCCCTCC